>VZTH01018224.1:317079-340242 GCA_013397815.1 Aleadryas rufinucha
GGCCCCGGCCTCCCCCTCCCCGGCCTCCTGCTCCCTCCTGTGCCCCCCTGCCTGCCCTGCTCCCCTCTGCCAGCCCTGCTCCCTCCTGTGCCCCCCTGCCTGCCCTGCTTCCTCCTGCCTGCCTTGCTGCCTCCTGTGCCCCCCTGCCTGCCCTGCTCCCCCCTGCCTGCCCTGCTCCCTCCTGTGCCCCCCTGCCTGCCCTCCTTCCTCCTGCCTGCCCTGCTCCCTCCTNTTACCCTGCTCCCTCCAGCTCCCTCCTGCTTACCCTGCTCCCTCCTGCCTGCCCGGACTCCTGCTCCCCCCCATCTGCCCTGCTCCCTCCTGACTACCCTGCCTGCTGCCTGCCCTGCTCCCCTCTGCCTGCCCTGCTCTCTCCTGCCAGTTCTGCTCCCTCCTGTCCCCTGCCTCCTTCCAGCCAAGCTCTCTGCCTGCTGCCTGCCCTACTCCTTGCCTGCCCAGCCTGCTGCCTGTCCTGCTCCTCCTGTTCCCTGCCTCCTGCCAGCTCTGGCTGTTGACTCCTGCCTGCCCAGCTCCCTGCCTGCCCTACCTCCTGCCTCCCAACATACCTCTCCTGTCTGCCAACCTACCTCTCCTGCATCTGCGTCCCTGCCGCCTGCCTGCTCTTTGCCCTGCCTGCCTCTTTCCCCTGCTCACTGCCTGCCCTGTCTCTATGTCCCCTGCCTCCACTGCTTTCCTCATGCCTTCTCTGACTCCCTACTCTCTGCCTCCTTTGACTCTTACTTGGCCTGCTCCCTCCCTGTCTCCTTATTCTGCTCCCTGCCTCCCCTGGCTGCCTCTCCTGCCTGTCCTACCTCACTGCTCTCTGCCTCCCTGCCTCCTTTCCCTGCTCCCTGCCTCTCTTTGCCCTGCCAGCTCTACTTTCCTTAGCTTCCCTCCCTCCTCTGCTTCCCTTGCCTCTCCTTGCCCTTCTTACTGCTTTCTGCCTCCTATTTAACTTGCCTCTTCTTCCTCCAGTCGTCCTTGCCCTGCTTCTTTGATTCTCTTCTCTCTGCTTTCTGCCTTCCTGCTTTCTGCCTTCCCTGTCTGCTCTCCTCCCTGCCCTGCTCCCTTGCCTCCTTTCCTCTCTGTCCCTGTTTTCCCGCATTCCTCACTTTCCTGCCCTTTCTTCACCTCCTGTCTTCCTTCTCTGTCACCAGCCTCAATCCTTCCTGAAAAGGGTCATGGGACTGTAAAAATCAGCTCAGCAGCCCACGAGCTGGGCAAGGAAGGGAAAGAGCATAAGTTGGAAGGGAAAGTCCAGATCCAGTTTGAGACCGGGGAGAGATGAGAGTCATGTAGAGGAAAGGGTTAAAACTGGGAGTTAAGTTAATGAAGTAAGGGCTACAGCCAAGTGTTGACATACAGGAGCTTGTCAAACAGCAGCAGATACCTGTTTGCTCCTCAGCAAACTGATGCCTGTTTTGACCAGTTGTACTCATTCCAAAGAGGGATGAGCGACTAAAGGGAGGGGGGAGTGTGCCAGGTCGGTCAGCTGTATTGCTTTCCCACTGGTAAACAGTGATGGGTGCAGGGAAGAAGTGAGGTGAATCACACCTAGCCTGTGGATCCTTTGCTGCAGAAAGCCAAGAATTAAGCTGTGGTCTCTGCAAGAAGTGAGGGTGTTCATACAGAAAATAAATGCAAAGCAAATGACAGCTGGAGAGACCCCATGCATGCTACTGGCCTGACTTTAATTCTGTTTGCAATGGTTTAATCCTGAGAGGGTGAGGAAGGTCATAGGAGAAAGGGAGTTTCCCCTTTTCAAAATGCTGATTCCTCAGTTTTAACAAGCTCTGTGAATAATGAAGTTGAGGAGCAGATGGCTACTCCTTGTCCATCCCCGAATAGTGATTGGATCATATTTGGAAGAAAAAATTAAATTACAGAAATTCTGCTTTCGTGTGCTGAGTAATCAGATGATAACATGGATTATCTCCAGTACTAAAAGTTAATACAATGCCAACATCTACATGAGATGTTATGTAACAGTATCATGCCATGCACTGCTTACTGGTTTACTTTTCCATAAAATGATAAGTCAGATAACCTTGTAGAGCTTTTCCTCATTTGCAGTCTGTATTCCAGCTTGAAGTTTGCAGGGGCAGCTTGTGTTGTCATGTATCTGCTATAAAATCCTGCTGATTATTTTAAGAATTCTGTTGACTCATCCACCTCTAAAAACTACTGAGTATTTTCTAAAAATTAGACTTTTGTAAGGCAAATGCAAAACAATGAAAGAGACTACAACTTTTTCAAAAAACCTTGATTTATTATATCATCATTTATAACTTAAAATCTGTTGCAGAGACCGGATACTCTGAGCAGCACTCAGTGCTGCTGAGCAGTAGTGCAAGCAGTGTAACTGAGTTCAGCAGTGGAGGAACTGCAGAATCCATGCCGTAGCACTGGGTCATAATTCCTTAAAGTCTACGTGCCTTGAACACAGACGTCATTTCACTGAAACATGTAACAGCAGCCTCCTCACCTTCCAAAAAAGGATCATGTCAGTTGAAATTGTAATGATCGGCCTCATAAAAGGATGGAGAATATTTCCTTTAAAAAGACTGTGAACTCATGCAATTGTTAATTTGAGCATGCAATTATTGAAGCAATTGTGCTAGTGCTTGGCAAGTGAGTTTTATTATCTCTCACAGCCTCATACTGTAGTGTCTCTCTGGCATAGACACAAACACGATGTGACAATTGGGTACTACTACTTAAACAAAACAAAACAAGAAAAAAAGGAAGCAACACTAGTCTTTTATAGAGTGGAAAAACTGAGTAGAAGTTCACGTGGTTTTCGTCAGATGAGCTGTAATTCCTTTCCCTCTTGAGCTAATGCTGCTCTGTTGATTTAAGTTGAGAATTTCCAAACACTTTAGTGGGATTTTAGTTTGTTTAGTTTGGTTTTTCCTTTAGTAATATTTATAGAAATAAACTCCTTAAGTCTGATATGTTCCTCCACTGAGAAAGCAAACCCACATGGTATTATATAGTTATATTAAGCTTTATTTCTACAAGTTTGGGAGAAGTTTCTGTGTGCTTTGTGTTTGTGCTCAGACTTTAGAAGGAATGAGAGGAAAAAACCCAGGAGGAATGCATGAATTCCTGGGTGCAGAAATCCCTTCCTCTTTCCTTTCTCCTTTCCTTTCTCCTTTCCTTTCTCCTTTCCTTTCCTTTCCTTTCCTTTCCTTTCCTTTCCTTTCCTTTCCTTTCCTTTCCTTTCCTTTCCTGACTGTTCCTCCTTTCCTTCCTCCCCCCACTGCCACACAATGAGATGCCACAGATGCTTTTCTCTGGCATAACCTATAAAGCAGAAAGAAGTCAACACTAATATATCACCAGTGCATTTCATATTTTTTGAAGGAACAAAATTTTTCAAAACACGGAGTAAAAGAACTGCAAAATTAGATAAATGTCAAGTTATTAAACATGTACTACTGAATATCTTGTTAATATGTTTAGTTCTTTCTTCTGTATATCTTTGTGCAGATGTTGTAACACAACTTCTCCAGCATTTAGGCATTTTCAGACACCACTGTTATGATTGTGTGCTATCAGATTTCTACATATAGCTTCATTATGAGGCTTGGGGGTCAGAATTCCTGTTTTGCACACTGTTGATAATTTCTGCTGCAAGATGTTTCTATATTATTGGAGGAACTGACCTCTGTCCAATAGCAGCCAGGGTGCTTTTGCTTGGTGACGCTTGCAGCATGACTGACATGGAAGTTCCTCATAAACTGCTGCTTCTGGCTTTGTCATGCCACAGGTTCAGGCCACAGGTTCCCATAGGGGTATGCAGATTATCTGTGATTGGTGAATACTTACAACTTAGAAACTATGATTTGAAGAAAAACTTAACCAATCTCTTGAGGTTAAGGCTGTTTTGTTTAACTTTTTAATTTATGTATTCTGTAAGTTCCCTTCCTTGGCGTGTGGTTCAATTCCCTAACATTCAGGTAGTTAACAAATTTTGCACATTTTAGGTCAAAAGATAACAGGGGAGTTTTTTAATTTTACGTTTGCTAGACAACCTTTCCTGTCTCTCTTCCTGCCTGGCAGCTTGCAGGAATAGCAGGACTACTTCAGACTGGGGCTGCAGATGTGCCTGCCCTACATACTGTGCAGAGCACAGCAAAGATCAGTTGAGTTTCTGCCATGTTTTGTGCCATGGCTAAATTACCACCACTGGACATTGAGCTGTAGCCTCAGGGCAACCTCTAACCAGCTCAAACTAACAAGAAGATTGCAGAATGACTAGGAATGTATGATGTGTTGTTTTTACTGAACTGAAGGAAATGTTAGTTTTTGTACCTGAGCTGAGAGATTCTACCCTGGGAAAATGTAAGTTACCATCAAATTCCCCACACAGCTGTTACAGTCACAAACATTCACTATTTTCATATTGACAAGAAAGAGCAAATCCCTAGTGAAGGTTTATAGGAGCACCAGTACTTGGAGCAGAAAGACTTGCAATATTTAACTTATTTTTGTTCACTGGGAGAATCTAGTCCCTTAGGCAAGACTGCAGAGAAGTAGTGAGGCCACACCAGGAGTATTGTGTCCACTTCTGGGCTCCTCAGTACAAGAGAGACATGAACATATAAGAGAAAGTCTGACAAAGGGTCAAGAGGATGATGAAAGGGCTGGAGGGTCACTCCCAGGAGAAAGTTTGAGAGAGCTGGGACTGTTCAGCCTGGAGAAGAGCAGGCTCAGGGGGATCTCATCAGTGTGTTCAAATACCTGAAGGGAAGATGAGAAGAGGATGGAGCCAGGATCCTTTCAGTGGTGCCTAGTGCCAGGACCAGAGGCAATGAGCACAAACTGAAACATGGGAGGTCCCTTCTGAATATCAGGAAATATGTTTTTACTGTGAGAGTGACTGAGCACCCACACAAGTTCCCAGAGAGGCTGTGGAGTCTCCCTCCTTGGAGATACTCAAAAGATATCTGGACAGAGCCCTGGGGAACCAGATCCATGAGGCCCTGAGCAGGGGGCTGGACCAGATGCACTCCAGCTGTTTTTTCCAATCTCAGCCTTTCTGTGATTCTATAAGAATCTGAGCAGCAGCCAGGCTATTGGACTTGGGATATTAGATGGACCTGTTGGAAACACCCATAAGGAGTTTGCTCTTTGCAAGACATAAAGAAATTATACACTTTGGGGGTCCTGATTGTGCTTTTGAAGCCTAAGAGGATTATGCTGGAGATATTGGGAATGTTGCAGTCTACCTCTCCATTTCCTTGTGTGCAGTATGGCTTCAGTTTTTCTTACAATGCAGAGCATTATGCATAGAGAGGAAAGATTCCCTAGATGTTAACATGCAAGCTTATGGCTCAGGAGAGATACGATCTGTTCCCAGCTCTGTGAAATGTGTCCTCTGGGATCTCAGGCAAATCACTCAGGGCTATGCTTCTCCCCACAATCTGTGGAAGATGTTAGGCTCTTGCAGCCAAGGACAAGAGAGAGACCGTTTAGTTCATTGCTCTTTTGAAATTGGTTCATGGAGCTGGAGTAGGTCCCTTTCTATGTCTGAGTACTCCACTTCCAGTGCAGGCAGTGCTACTACGGTACCACAAAACCACAAAGTGCCATAGAAACCCTTCCTATAGGTACAGGTTTGGATTCATCCTCCCCTGTCCTTATGGAGCAACCCTTGCTAAGCAGAACATAGCCCTAAGAGGTTTTCCAGAATTAACATCAAAATATTTTTCAAAAAGAAATTTAATGAGATGACACCCACACTCTGAGATTAAATCATTCTATATTACCATTCTCCCTCCCTCCCTGCCCCCTCCCTTCCTCTCTGGCATGATTTTAGCAGCTAATATCTGTATGAGTGCTAGGAGTTAGGAATTACATAATGAGCCAAACCTTAGCAGTGATGCCTCTTAATACCAGGTGAGGATGAAATGTTAGTGCCTTCTCAGTTTGAAAAATGTGATAATGAAATTTCACATGGCTTATAGCTTTGGACTGTATGGAAAACACGTGGTAGATAAAGAGACAGCTAAAATCTTTCTAGAACTGAATTGGATGGGGAAGGGCCAAATGGACATGAGATGCTTAAAGAAACAAGAAGTATTGCAGGGACAGTTTAGTGGGCAGGAACAAAATGATCCAGACAAGTGCCATCATCACTGAAGGCAGGTTTTGGCCAATTTTCCAGGGCATGCAGTGCAAATAGGGATTGAATGCTGACCCAGAAGCTGTCACTGAAGAGTGAGCAGTGAGGCATATTAAAATCTTTGAATGAAAAGTGCTTTGTATATTTTGGAAAAGTACTATTTTCATTTTAGTTTGCATAGTAAATATTCCTATACATTTTATCATTTTATTATTAACTTTTTTTTTTTTTTGAGGATCATGCAAAAATATAAGCTGCTTGTCTGAAAACTGTATCCCACTTTCAGTATGTTACCCCTCCTGAACATTCACTGTCCCTTGTCATTCCCTTGTTGGGACTGAAAATTAATAAGCCAAATTTGTATGTGACACCACAATTTTGGTGGAAATTTCCCTCCTTGTTTTGGTATTAATATGCTGTGTTTCAAGTCTCTGTAATTTTTTTTTAATTTAAGGCTGAATTCTGTTGCTTTGGAGGGATGATTTATTATAAGGGGCTGTGAAAAGACATTAGAAGAGCAAATAGTCCCTTGGGAACAAGGAGTCACAAGACAGAAAAACAGCTGTTGAGACTATAACACGCTCTAGTGTGCCAACACACTGCAACAATATACAAAACAGGGAAAGAAGGCCCTTATCTTCATTTGGAAGAAAAAAACAACCCTGCACCAAACTGAACAAAGATGTAAACATCTAAAAAATTGGCAGATGGATCAGAGCTGTACACAACACCGGAAGAGAAGGAGAAATTGCCATGTGTGGGAGGAGGTGAAAATGGAGATGAAGCTTCTGTTACATCTTGGGAGTCAGAATAAATCAGAGCCATTTGAGAAAGTGCAGTGACAGTTAAACTGGGTAGCTATGGAGCACTAAATTTATTGTCAAGGTTAGCAGTGGGAGAACCAAATCATTCACTGATGTATATCCGGCTCCTTGAAGGCAGTGTGTGGATTGCTAACCTCATGATTTGCCCTACGATTCTGAGAGTGACAAAATTGTTCATACATATTTTAGATTATTTTGCAATACATAATTTCACACCAATAAAGTATTTTAGTGCAGTCTGTTCCCGGTGATAATCAGGATAATCTATAGATAACTGTAGTCCATGGTTATAGCTCAGCTCACTATCAGAAAACTCTGAAATGCATTTAAAAATTGATCTTTTGTTAGAATGAGTATTTGTAAGTTGTTTTTTGGCAATAACATCTGACAGAAAAGGACTGTATCTCCCTCACCTTGGGATAATCCCAGGCATTTAAATTAGTTAAAAACAGTAGGAAACTTTAATAAAAATAACTAGTATAGTTTTTGACATTAAATAGTTGGGGAACAAATAAGAAAGGCCAGACTTTATTTTCTTGGTCAAATCTCATTTCCTTCTGGAGCAGACTGCAGTTGACCTTTCAAAAATTTGCCTTATTGTCAAAGAAGCTTCTTGATGGAGGTGGGAGACAGAAAAGGAGCAGAGGAAGGGACAGTTTTACTTCCATAAACTCCTAGAAACATAGAAAACGGATGAACTGGGGATTGTGTGTGTGAGAGAGACTGTTTGCTGCTGCTAGTTCTTGGATGTTTTAGAACAGATCCAGAGAAGGGCCACAAAAATGATCAGAGGGCAGGAGCACCTCTCTTACAAAGACAGTCTGAGAGTTGGGGTGGTTCAGCCTGGAGAAGAGAAGGCTCCAGGGAGACCTTACAGCAGCTGTCCAGTACCTAAAGGGGGCTTACAGGAAAGATGGTCACAGACTTTTTACTAGAGCCTGTAGTAACAGGACAAGGGCTAATATTTTTAAACTGAAAGAGGGCAGATTCAGATGCCCTCTTGTGATGAGGGTGGTGAAGCTCTGAAACAAGTTTTCCAGAGAAGTCCTTGAATGATCAAACATTGGAAGTGTTCAAGGCTAGGTGGAATGGGGCTTTGAAAAACCTGATCCAGTGAAAGATGTTCCTGCCCATGACAGGGAGGTGGGACCGGATGTTCTTCAAAGGGCCCTTCCAAACCAAACCATCCTGTGATGCCACAATTTTGTGATTCTAAGCCACAGGAATGCTAAAGGTGTTGTAATTCATAGTTGTCCCTAAGCCAGAGCTAATGGAGACCCCAGATAAGCTTCTTGCTTCCAGATCTCTGCTTAACACCCTTGAGAACAAAGAGTTTCCATACTCTACCACTTGCTGTTAAAACTAGGGAGGGACCAATCCTGACACCACGCTCCCTTAATGACTGTCACACAAATACTCCTAGCTCCCCTAACTAGTTCATGGAGGCAATTGCAACTGAACCCATAATTTATGCAAGAAAATGCTAACATCACCATTAATTTGAGATCTCAGTCACAAAATATTGGCTTGGTTTCTCTATGGCCTACCGTAATTTTGCATCAGTGGAATTCAGTTAATACCATGGGAGTTATTCTAATTTGGTCTAATAAAGGCAAGAGTAAGGCAAGTAACTGTTACTTTATTTCTATACAAGGAATCCACCTTTATTATAGCTCTAATTTCTTTAAGAATTGAATAGTCTGCACTTATGGACTACCCCTCAAAACCTGAGGACTTGTTTTCTGGAATCATTTGCCCTCATAGTGCCTTTTCAAAGCCCTCTTTTCTCCCAGCTCTGCCTTTCCTCAAATTTTCCCAGGCTGATCAATCATCAGATACTCTGCTCTGCAGGTAGCTCTTTTCAACTCCAGCTCCACAATGAATACAGAAAGAGGATGCTTAATAAACTCTCCTTTGTGTCAGCCACAGAAAAGTCTAATTCATATTGCTGTTAAATGAAAAGCTTATCTCCCACCACAAATGCCCTTTAAGCAAATATGCAGAAACACTCTGTATTTAAATTTTGGGATCTCATCATGGGGCTGCAGCTGTGGCATCTAAAATGTAGTTTTTAGCAATAACATGCAAGGTCACAAAGCAGGGAACTGTGGCATCCCTTGTGCTCATTGACTTCCAGGTCCTGCAACAAAACTTTGAGCAAATCCGGGACCAAGAAATGCTTTGGCTTCTGCTCTCCCCTTTGTTTGATATGAGAATGCTGAAGCCAGGGGAGTAGCTGAATGAAATGGTTGTTTGCTATAAATAATTCATAACTTTCCAAACAGCTTTTTTCAAATACAAAAAGTATGTCTTTCACTGAGGGATTCCGTTTAAATTTTTAAAACCAATTTTTCTTTTTCAGAAATTAGAAAGGGAGATCAGTTAAGCAGTGGCGGGGGGCGNGTAGGAAACTTTAATAAAAATAACTAGTATAGTTTTTGACATTAAATAGTTGGGGAACAAATAAGAAAGGCCAGACTTTATTTTCTTGGTCAAATCTCATTTCCTTCTGGAGCAGACTGCAGTTGACCTTTCAAAAATTTGCCTTATTGTCAAAGAAGCTTCTTGATGGAGGTGGGAGACAGAAAAGGAGCAGAGGAAGGGACAGTTTTACTTCCATAAACTCCTAGAAACATAGAAAACGGATGAACTGGGGATTGTGTGTGTGAGAGAGACTGTTTGCTGCTGCTAGTTCTTGGATGTTTTAGAACAGATCCAGAGAAGGGCCACAAAAATGATCAGAGGGCAGGAGCACCTCTCTTACAAAGACAGTCTGAGAGTTGGGGTGGTTCAGCCTGGAGAAGAGAAGGCTCCAGGGAGACCTTACAGCAGCTGTCCAGTACCTAAAGGGGGCTTACGGGAAAGATGGTCACAGACTTTTTACTAGAGCCTGTAGTAACAGGACAAGGGCTAATATTTTTAAACTGAAAGAGGGCAGATTCAGATGCCCTCNGGGGCTTACAGGAAAGATGGTCACAGACTTTTTACTAGAGCCTGTAGTAACAGGACAAGGGCTAATATTTTTAAACTGAAAGAGGGCAGATTCAGATGCCCTCTTGTGATGAGGGTGGTGAAGCTCTGAAACAAGTTTTCCAGAGAAGTCCTTGAATGATCAAACATTGGAAGTGTTCAAGGCTAGGTGGAATGGGGCTTTGAAAAACCTGATCCAGTGAAAGATGTTCCTGCCCATGACAGGGAGGTGGGACCGGATGTTCTTCAAAGGGCCCTTCCAAACCAAACCATCCTGTGATGCCACAATTTTGTGATTCTAAGCCACAGGAATGCTAAAGGTGTTGTAATTCATAGTTGTCCCTAAGCCAGAGCTAATGGAGACCCCAGATAAGCTTCTTGCTTCCAGATCTCTGCTTAACACCCTTGAGAACAAAGAGTTTCCATACTCTACCACTTGCTGTTAAAACTAGGGAGGGACCAATCCTGACACCACGCTCCCTTAATGACTGTCACACAAATACTCCTAGCTCCCCTAACTAGTTCATGGAGGCAATTGCAACTGAACCCATAATTTATGCAAGAAAATGCTAACATCACCATTAATTTGAGATCTCAGTCACAAAATATTGGCTTGGTTTCTCTATGGCCTACCGTAATTTTGCATCAGTGGANGAACAGATCCAGAGAAGGGCCACAAAAATGATCAGAGGGCAGGAGCACCTCTCTTACAAAGACAGTCTGAGAGTTGGGGTGGTTCAGCCTGGAGAAGAGAAGGCTCCAGGGAGACCTTACAGCAGCTGTCCAGTACCTAAAGGGGGCTTACAGGAAAGATGGTCACAGACTTTTTACTAGAGCCTGTAGTAACAGGACAAGGGCTAATATTTTTAAACTGAAAGAGGGCAGATTCAGATGCCCTCTTGTGATGAGGGCGGTGAAGCTCTGAAACAAGTTTTCCAGAGAAGTCCTTGAATGATCAAACATTGGAAGTGTTCAAGGCTAGGTGGAATGGGGCTTTGAAAAACCTGATCCAGTGAAAGATGTTCCTGCCCATGACAGGGAGGTGGGACCGGATGTTCTTCAAAGGGCCCTTCCAAACCAAACCATCCTGTGATGCCACAATTTTGTGATTCTAAGCCACAGGAATGCTAAAGGTGTTGTAATTCATAGTTGTCCCTAAGCCAGAGCTAATGGAGACCCCAGATAAGCTTCTTGCTTCCAGATCTCTGCTTAACACCCTTGAGAACAAAGAGTTTCCATACTCTACCACTTGCTGTTAAAACTAGGGAGGGACCAATCCTGACACCACGCTCCCTTAATGACTGTCACACAAATACTCCTAGCTCCCCTAACTAGTTCATGGAGGCAATTGCAACTGAACCCATAATTTATGCAAGAAAATGCTAACATCACCATTAATTTGAGATCTCAGTCACAAAATATTGGCTTGGTTTCTCTATGGCCTACCGTAATTTTGCATCAGTGGAATTCAGTTAATACCATGGGAGTTATTCTAATTTGGTCTAATAAAGGCAAGAGTAAGGCAAGTAACTGTTACTTTATTTCTATACAAGGAATCCACCTTTATTATAGCTCTAATTTCTTTAAGAATTGAATAGTCTGCACTTATGGACTACCCCTCAAAACCTGAGGACTTGTTTTCTGGAATCATTTGCCCTCATAGTGCCTTTTCAAAGCCCTCTTTTCTCCCAGCTCTGCCTTTCCTCAAATTTTCCCAGGCTGATCAATCATCAGATACTCTGCTCTGCAGGTAGCTCTTTTCAACTCCAGCTCCACAATGAATACAGAAAGAGGATGCTTAATAAACTCTCCTTTGTGTCAGCCACAGAAAAGTCTAATTCATATTGCTGTTAAATGAAAAGCTTATCTCCCACCACAAATGCCCTTTAAGCAAATATGCAGAAACACTCTGTATTTAAATTTTGGGATCTCATCATGGGGCTGCAGCTGTGGCATCTAAAATGTAGTTTTTAGCAATAACATGCAAGGTCACAAAGCAGGGAACTGTGGCATCCCTTGTGCTCATTGACTTCCAGGTCCTGCAACAAAACTTTGAGCAAATCCGGGACCAAGAAATGCTTTGGCTTCTGCTCTCCCCTTTGTTTGATATGAGAATGCTGAAGCCAGGGGAGTAGCTGAATGAAATGGTTGTTTGCTATAAATAATTCATAACTTTCCAAACAGCTTTTTTCAAATACAAAAAGTATGTCTTTCACTGAGGGATTCCGTTTAAATTTTTAAAACCAATTTTTCTTTTTCAGAAATTAGAAAGGGAGATCAGTTAAGCAGTGGCGGGGGGCGAGGAGGGGGGTTGTTTGCTTGTCTATTTCTGTGATGGCTGAAAAATGGTATGGATCTTGATCTTTCCTCACACACATATCACATTGGAACAGACCTTGATCTTATTTCACACAAGTGTAGCTACACAGACTTAGATGACAGCCTCTTGCTAATTATGTCACTGAAATGTAAGCGATTCACTGTACCATTTTGCTCATACATAACAGCTTAAGCAGATTTTCTTCTAACACTTGTAAAAACAAATTCTAGGTGAAGTACGAAAATCAAAATGAAATTCAGAACTAGGTATTCAGGAAAGCTACAATATACTGAAAAAAAGAACTTTGAATAAAATACGTCTCTTTTGAACTAAAACACCAACCCTGTCAGGTTGTATACATCAAGAACCTTATTTGTGGGAAGTTTCCCATGAAGACTTATTGAGACTCAATGGGAAATATTTTCAGGGAGGTTCTAAAAAGTAAAACTTATCCTTGGTATTGGTAGAGTTTTCGGTTTTTGAAAATCAGTTTTACAGTCAGCTCAGGATCTTGTTCAAGGAGAGCTACAAGCTTATAGTACAGGTGATAAAACCAAATTAAACAGTTGTTCTACTTAGTATGATGAGGGTAAATCTGTCAATCTGTGAAGCTGAAATGTTGCTCCTATTAGGGGTGGAAAAAAAATTACTATTATTTTTGCTGTTATCATCCTTGGCTTGAAGTTAGGGATGCTGCAACTTCCACATTTCTGTAAGACAACTTTGAGAAGTGTATTCTAACAGTAAGTTGATACAGCTTAGTATTAATTGTCAATAAATCAGATTGTTTTCCTGAAAGTCTGAATACATGCACTCAAGATGTTAGAGACTGTCTTATCTTAAATGCACCCATTCTGAAATTATGTGACTGCTATCCTCCTACATATGAAGCATACAAAGAAATTTTATGGCTAAATAAATTCAGAAAAGCATTCCTACAAGCTTTACACACGCATTTAATCTTTCTTTTATATATTTTCTTTTTCTTTTAGTAAGTGATGGAATAAACAACACTTTCCTTTGGATGGATTATAATACATGTGAACGGCCTGTTACTCTGCAAGAATAAGAAAAGCCCTTTGCTTTAATTTATTAAATGTCAGCTTGATAGCAAAAAGCATCTGAATGGCTCACGCTCACAGCAGACCATCAGTTGAATGGGATCAGTACTTCTACTAAAATATCTGAAGTTAAGGATTTGGAAAAGAGGTTTTTGCAGAGATGACCCATTTACAAGCTGGACTTAGTCCAGAGACTATAGAGAAAGCCCGCCTGGAACTGAATGAGAACCCAGACATTTTGCACCAGGATATCCAGCAAGTCAGGGACATGATCATCACGAGGCCTGACATTGGGTTTTTACGTACAGATGATGCCTTCATCTTGAGATTTCTCCGAGCCAGAAAGTTTCACCAAACTGAGGCCTTCAGACTGCTGGCTCAGTACTTCCAATATCGCCAATTAAATCTGGATATGTTCAAAAACTTCAAGGCCGATGATCCAGGAATCAAACGGGCTCTGACAGATGGGTTTCCGGGAGTACTGGAAAATCGTGACCACTGTGGCAGGAAGATTCTTCTGCTTTTTGCAGCCAACTGGGATCAGAGTAGGTAAATGTAGATAGTGTCCTTATCTTTTTACACACACTCACATTCAACTTGTAATGGAATATTTTTGACCATCCTTGAAGCAGCAAGGCCATTTTCAGCAAAATATTTTGTAATCATATATCCATTTCACTACAACTTCCATTTCACCTGATCACCTGTCAGTCCTCATTATTAGGACATAAGACCATTGAGAGATAAGGGTATATCAGTGTGTCATATAAGTAGCTCATGTGTGGGAATTTTTTAAAGAAATATTTCCAAATTTTAGCCAGATAATGTTTTTTTTCTATACATACATTAATGTCTATCATAAGTTACTTCAGCTGTATCATGGACCAGCCAAACAGAGTGACAGAAAGCATCTCAAAGCATGTGGAGGTTCTTGTAGCTCTCCTGGGGCAGAAGAAACTGACAATATTTATTCTATCTTCAGACTTTCTAACAGATGGTTTGTTTACTTGTTTGTTTGTTTGAACCATTTTGGGAATTGCAGCCTCTGCTCTATTTCCACAAACTTCATTGTGATTTCCACACCCTGGTTGCTCTGTGTTGTTAGTCCGATAAATGGGAGATTCACACAAAGCGTATTTTCTGTTCAGGTAATTTCTTTACAGAGTGGTATGAACAAAGATATCTCCCAGCCATTATTATAAAATAATGACCTTAAATGTTAATGTGATTAGTCAGCTTTCACTACCTATTTGAAGTGGTACAGAGAAAAGGGGCTAGTCCAGGAATATCATGTTCACATTGTCTTCTTCTTTGTAAGTCATTCCATTCCATTTTCCCTACCTTCATGGTGAGATGGAGAAGAGTAATCAGCTGTAGGGTTACCATGTGTTCTGTCGAATCTTGATAAAAATCATATGAAAGAACAAAATTCAGATTCAGATTTTAAGTATCATCAGTTCTGATGATTTCCTGGTAGGATTTTGTCTTGTCATGGTCTAAAGATTTTGATGAAAAAGTCTTATCCTTAGGTGTCAATAGATTGGAGCTTTGATTTATATAATAGAAATTATTAGAGAACAATACACATATGCCTGCAATTTTTCATGTTAGTTGTTTTCTGGGAAAAACTTTCATCACCATGTGAAAAGCAGAGTTCAGAAGTGTTTCTGATTTTCATTTGCACGTGAATAAATGTACAGAAAATGATACAGAAGTGTAACTTTGCATAGTCAAAAGTGCTTGGTGAAATCGTGAACTGAGGGCAGTGATAAAAGTTGTATTAACTACAAAGAGGCCAGCAGTTTATCTCCTGTTTTTCTGAACTGCAAGTTTGCCTTTCTTTCAACCACAAAACTCTTCTGTTAGCAATTGGCCTGAAAAGAAAGATGAATGCACAGGTATCCGGAATTAATAGAAAGTATCAGCTTTAGAGGACAGAAGCACTGTGGCTCTGCTGGTTGCATTAAGGGATTTAGGTATTATATAGAGCCAGCTTTGGGTTTCTGATCCCTCAACAAAATGAATCTTTGTGATTAACCTTGTACATCAGGGCCTGCTCTTGGAAAGCTGAGATTGTTGGTGTCTAAGGCTCCTGCAATGAGATTTTGATAGAATAATGATTCCTGTCAGATTTTGGCTCGGATTTTCTGCAAGTTCTTTAATATGCATCCATGTGTTTGTGTGTGTGTATGTCTGTGCAAAAACCAAAGCAACCCTGCATATTTCTGAAATATATAATTTTAACCTTCAGAGAAGAAAAGCTGAGGCAAATAGCATAGGATGTACTTTCCTAAGACTCCTCAGTGAAATTAAAAATCATGTGCAAATTTTACCTCAGTTCAGCCACGGAACCTCATCTTTTCTGTGGATTCAGATGACAAGAAGTGTTTTTTCTGTGGGCTTTTGTGGCACTCCAGGTGCAACAGGGGTTTGGACAGGATTTGGGCTGCAAGTAAATGGATAGCCTCCTCCTGTTTTACTGTCTAAAGGCATCAACAAGAGGAAAAGCTGTTAAAGAGCATGAAACGGTGAGTGCAATGTCCTGTTGAGCAGCATGGAAGCAGGTTATTGACCAGAAGAAAAAGAAATGTCACAAAAAACTTCTAACAGGCATAGTGCACATCTTGCATAAATTTATCTTGGGCAACCTTTCTGCAGATGTCTTCAGTGATGGCAAGATGTTCACAAGCTCACATTTCAGCTGAGTGCAAATGGAATTGGCCGTGATGTTGACATGGAAGAGGAAGAGCTCACCCTTCAGCATGCCCTTCCTAACTTTAATCTTATTTGCTGCTGGCTGTGCCTTCTCTTTCTTTACAATCAAATTCTAATTTATGAGGGGTTATTTATAAAGAAATAATAATTTTCAAAGGGTCTTTTAAAATCAGCATAGCTATAATCCACAAATTGATTTTCAGTCCAGACATTCTTACAATTTATGTGCCTGGGAGTATGGTTGCTATTGGCGTCTCATGTCAAAGAGACAGAAAAAACCTTGAAACTTTCTGTGCTTATAAATATATTGATTTTTAACAGGAAATGTCATTATTTGTGTAATATGACTGCTTGGACAAATCAGATCCAAGAAGTTTCTAAGGTATTCCCTGTATCAAAGATAGAATTTCCATGTGAGGTTTTAGAAACATTTGCAATTTCAGCCTCCAAAATGCAACTGATAGATCTGACATCTCTAGCAAACTAGGTTTTAATTTCCAGTCTCAATGTTTCCAGCTTCAGCTTCCAACTGCTAGATCGCGTTAGTTTAAATGTACCACAAAAATACAACAGCTTCCCATGTTTGTACTTCTGTGTCCTGACCACGTCATATTTAACCTATTTTTGAGTTCACTGGGGAGGTGGCACTGTAGGGTAAGTCACTGTCAGGCGACAGGGAGATAGTGCATTAGTGACTCTGCAGCAGAGGTTCTTGTGTTCACATTTAACCATGGGGAAAGTAAAACAGCTAACACCCTTTCCTTGAGGACAGAGCAACTTTCTGTTGTCTGCGAGGTAAACAACACACCTATGGGCAGCCAGCACAGCAAAGATAATGTTCTGCAAAATAATCCACTAGCTTAATGTATCACGGTATATTTAAGATGCCAAAGCTTAAACAGTTTTAACTTTACTCTCAGAATTGGGAAGATTTTCCAGGTTTAAAATACTCTTCATCATTCTTTTCTGGACTGTTCCTATCATGTTAGTGTTGTTGCTAAAGTGCAGGTGGATGAACTGAATAAAAATTTTCACTAATAAATCATCAAGTGATAACACTATCTCATCTGCTCCGTAGTTTCCTCCTTTTAGATACAAGATTGTCACTCTGTTCTTAACTACTCTATCCAATTTTGAGCTCATGTTCAGCTCAAATTTGCTTTCAAGTCAGTTTCCTAAAATACAAATGCCACTGGTAAATGTGTCATACATTCTCATCCATAATGTGGGCACAGTCTAGCATGTGATTCACGCTCTTGTGCAGAGCTAAACATGTCCTGCTCCCCAATTATCATTTCAAAGGATTTGTGACATCTGCAAAGCTCACTGGCAAGAATTTTATTTTTGTTTCCACATAGTTAAAAAATATAATGATGATTGTTTCGACCAAAACCTCTTTGATGACTGGGAAAAAACCACAGGGGATCATAATTCTTATTGCCAAACCACTAGTTGAGATCTGTCATGGTTCCAAAGTTACACTAATTTAGCATTCACTGCATAGGTTTGATTTTGCTCCATTGTTCAGGCAGGTTTCTTACAGATGATGTCATCACTATCTCTCTAGGTCCTGCATAGTATATTTTGGATCTGTTAGCTAATGTTAATCACATATTCAATACCTTTGTTTTCACTTATTCAATATTGAATAAACTAAAATGAGCAGATGGATAGAAAAAAAGAGATCAGATAAGTTCTGTAGCGAGGGAGAAAATAACTGTTGAGCTATATAACTGTACATTAGTGCAGGTCAGGCCATTTTTCACTTTGGTCAGAACTCAAGGTGTGAACCCACCTGAAACCCACAAAGACTTTACTTACACCACTGCTTACAGAGCACATTATTTTTGAGCGCAAATTGTGCAACAATAAAGACAGATAAGGATGTCAAACTGATCATGTAATGATTTTTTTTTTAAATTAAATAATTTGCATGATAAAAAATTCCAGTTTGTAAAAGAAACAAATGCATTCATACAGTTTTGATGAGACCTGAACCAGGATTTAATGTAAAAAACAATGCTCCATGTGCTGGATTACAAATACCCTTTCTCACAGCTTTTCATTTCATCACTCTCATCGAACCTAAGCCCTCACTGCTCTGAGGCACCTGTAGTGAAACTGAAGCTTTTAAAGAAGTTAGGTAAGAGGGTCTTCTCAGATGTTGGATTGAGGGGAAGCCTTCAGTAACCTCCACAGCTGTTCCGACATCTGCTACTGTCTTCTAATGCATGCTGCTTATACACCAAGGAGGTGGAGCTTTGGGCGAACAGGTAATTCAGCAGAAGGTGTTCATTAATCTTACAAGCAAAAATATTTCTTTCAAGGTTGTTCAGCCGGAGTAAAATTTATTCTTGCGTAGAGAGCCAGCAGAAGGACTCCAATCACAATCCTCTGCAAATAGGGGCTTGGGGTAGGGGGCAGAATATTTTCCATAGTCTTCTGCAGTAAGATGGCAATTAATTTCTGTCTTCCTGTCTGTGCCTTAGAAGCTGTCACATAGCTCCAAAAATTCTGTGAGTCAGACAGAGAAAACCTGCTGCTTTGTTTACCACATACAATCCCAAGTCAACTGCTAGCCATAAACCGTCTTTTATTAATCAAGGAATCTCAAATGCCAGATACTTACTATTCTGTAGGAAAGTGTAGAGGCTAAAGGGAGTGGAAATATTCTGACATAGAGGTAAACCAAAAGCTATAAATATTTCAAAGGATCGTGATAAAAAACAAGTATGTTCTTGCTGAGAATGCTCAAAGTGGTGTAATTACAAGGTATCATTATCAGATCCTGTTGGTATAAAAGAATATGTCTCAAGTGCTGATTGTTCCCACATATTTCAAGCATAGTCTCAGATGCTTAAACAAATATGAGGGAATAAACATCTGTTGAGACTGATTTACAGTCACAGGCAAATTGTGTCAATAACTCAGCCTCATGTCTGTTTATCATGAGAGATTACAGCTGAAGTGCAGCCAGCCCTAACACCAGAATGATTTCCACATATCAAGTCTTTGGATTTGGTTAGGAGGTAGTGATTCTCTGTTGGAAGGTGCTTATGGTAATGCAGACTGACATCGTGGTTCAAGCATTGCATTGACCAATAAATAGCTCAGAAACACACTGCATAAAAAAAAAAATCATATTACATTACTGAGCTGGTCTGAAATGGTAGCAGGATTCAGGGTAGTAGGAGAAGGCAGCATAGCATAAGCAGAATACTCATTTCAAAGAGTAACAGATGTGCAAATTAAATGTTGGACAAAGAAGACAAAAAGAAGCTCTGTCTTGAAATCTTTTAATTTGCTTGCAGGCAGCAACTTAATTCAGTTAGTACCATTTATTATGGAAACCATATTTGGGAAGGCAATTGTAGTCCATATGAATGACAGCAGGATGACATACACAAATGAGAATCCTCTGTAGGGCTGAGTAGGGCATCCAAGAAGAGAAAGAAAATGTCTGAAAAAAGAGAAAGGAAAACAACAGCTGGGAAAGTTATGAAGCATATGTTGAAGAATGAGAGAAGCCTGACTGAAAAGAAAAAAAAATCCATGGAGAGGGATTGGCAATCAAACACATTTTGAGAGGGAAGAGGTGACTGGATGGTGTCAGGCTGAGGGCTGACTTTAGAGCTGTGAAGGACAGTGCCTGTGGGTGAGAAACACAGTTGCAGGAGTTCACCTGCAGGATGTCACAGGAATATGTAGGGCAGACTGGAGAGTGGCTCTATGCCACCTTCCTCCTGTGGTGAAAAGAAACCAAATCCAATTCCCATGCTTTATAAAGTGGAAAGAAGGACAATTGATAAAGAAAAATATACAAACACATAGACACCCATACACATCCCCTGCTTTTCTTCCCAGACCGTCTCAAAAGACCCAATTTTTGCATGAAGGTTTATGTCTGGGTGTCAGGAAAGAGAAACTGCATACAGTGATAGCACCTGTCCCTAAAAAAATGAACCATAGTCCTATATGGGCTATGTATGTCATCCTCACAGATGAGATCTGAAAAAGAACACCATAACAGAGCTACATCCACAGAATAGCAGGAAGCCAAGCAATATGACATCCCACGTGGTTCTTTGCCCTTTTGAACTTTGGAAACTGCTGGAAACCGTGAATGAAGGCTCTTATAAATAGCAGCTTTTTGAGTTGAGGCTTTGTAGTAAGAGACCAGAACACTTTTTTGTCAGAGCCCTTCCCAAATCAAGTTTTCTAAATATCTAATATTCTGATCAGTTTCTAACTTGCCAACCTAACTAAAAGCAGATAAGGCAAAGTCAGACATTGCAGCAGGAACATTGCAAAGAGTCAGGGAAGGAAAAAAAATTAATTCTCTGGCCAGCTATTTAATAAGCTACATGCAGTAGAAGCATCAGAAAAGAGTGGAAATATTGAGCTGGAATCCTTAATTACATTTGAAAATTTTAAATTTTAATACTTCCTTGATATATTATTTCTCCAGGCCATGATTTATTTTAGACTCTTTCCTCTGAACTCTGAGCCCTGTATCAATTGCCTTTTACATTGAAATGTCTGCTTTTTTCACTCTGGCAAGTGCTGAGCATCTTCCAATTCCAGCAGCCTCAGTGCAGCACAAGGGATGCTTAGGAACGGGTGCTGCTAGCAGACCCAGTGATCCCACAGGAGTTACAGCAGACAGCAGGAATTTGGTTGGGATGTGAATGTTGTGGGTGGCTGCTCAGTTCCAGGAAATAACTGGGCAGCACACCGGGGTGAGTTCTACCCTACCACAATAGTCACCTTGCTTCAGGGTATTTCTTTGCCGTGGTGAGGCTGGAGGATGAGGTACCCATGGTTGGTCCTGTGGTTGCACTGGTGAGAGTGCCATGACCATGGGATGCTCTCAATGATGTGGGAAGTTAAGTGGTACCAGCACCCATCTGCCACATACACCTAAGAATTTAACCAGGCAGATAGAATAGGAGGACAGGGGGAAGGATGGAGGAGTAAATTCTAATAAACTACATAAAACACTGAATTGTTAAAGATCTGTATTTTGCCTCCTTTGTCACAGGTGAACCAATAAAGGAGTTGGAGTGTCATAATTAGTATGTCATGACTGGAGATTTGATTCCTAAAGATGAGAAAATGGAATCTCTTCTTAAGACAGAGGAAATCTTGGTCTTAAATTCTGATTGCTCTCTCACAGCTTTTGTTTTTAACAAGTGCAGCAACCACAGAGGCAGCAAAACCAACGATCCCTTGTTCGCAGACCATGATAATCTTAGCTCTGGAAACTTCCTAGAGGGTCCATTTGTTGCAGGGACAGAGGGCAAAGCAAGCCAGTTAGCCTCCTGCTGACACTATTTCCTATGTAACTGCTTGTGAAAACTGCCCATGCTGAGCAAACTCAAGCCAGTAAAGATTCATTTTTAAGAGAACAGTAATATGCAAATACCTTTTTCTTTATAGAGAGATGGTATCTCTTTTCCACTTTTCCATTGCAGAAGCACAGGGGATGGCACGTGTCTGTGCATGCATTAATACATGTGCCAGTTCTCCTTCACATACGCAATATAAATCACAGCACCAAGTAATTTTATGATGCTAGAGGTTCAATAACAACCTATTTGAAAAGGGTATGTGGAGTATTTATATAATATCCCATAATACATCTTTAGGGACCAAAATTCAGGATTTGATTGAAAGTGTAAGCTAGTGACTGCCATATAAACATACATACATAGGAAAAATTACTTGATTTTGAGTGGCAAATTAGTATCCTCTCTATTTTAACCTTGCCAACCTGCTGTGTATTAAACCTCTTATTAGGGACCTGTTCCTCATAAGAGAATCTTTGGTCTTATCTCATTCAACCACCCTCAAGTGTACTTTAAGAGATACATACTCTCACAAACTGCACCAAGACCTGATGGTCTGAATTAATGAAGCAGGAAGCTCAAGATGTACATCAACCTTTTTCAACCAATATGCTTTTCTTCATTGTGTTCCAGCTATCCCCACCTCTTTCTCGTTCTTTCCCACAGTTAGTCCTGTGCTCCTTTCCACAAACTCACAATCTCAGCTCCTCTGCTTTATACCACGTCAGTAGAGGAACCAAATTCCATAAATTGAGCTATGAATGAAGTAACATACGTGAAAAAATGGGGTAACAACACAAGACCACTGCTATGTTGTGATCAGGAACATTTGCTCCCTTTGCCAGGGCTAAACATTTCACTGTTTCCTTCCTCCTGGCTGCCTTTCACAGCAAATCCAAGAGATGCCAGTCACATATATTAGATATGCACAGATCAATCTACAGAGTATGTGTGCTGCCTGCACCCCTTCAGAGTGCTAGGCTACGTGTTAGCACATAGCATTGCTTCTGTATTGGTATTTCTAACCAGGAAAATCTACACCTGAGTGTGATAACCCTATCTAAGGCATCTTGGAGCTGCGATCCTCTGAGCTGTTCCCACTTTGCAAGGTTTCTCCACAAGTGTGCATTGCCTTGCTTTCCCAGGGTTAGTCCTACCTGTCTATTGTACAGGTACAAAAGAAGAAATGTGCTTTATATTGAAGGAAAAAGAGACTGATGAAAAATCCTGCTTCCAAATGTACTGCAGTACTCATTTGAAAAATAAGTTAAAAAGAAGGAGGAATAAACTCCGACCTAGGGAGAGATGGTGGGAAATCTTTCTACTTCTTAGGCTCTCATTTACATGTAAGCCACTTCTAGCTGGCTCCTGCAATTTAAATTCACTTTTATTCTGATAAAGCCTTCAATTCTGTTTGAATAGAAGAGTTTTGCAAGTCTGGGGAAAACGGCAATTTGTGTATGCTGTGCTGCCAATGAGTGCCTTTTGTTTTTCCAGCATCTTATTGTTATTCTCTGCTAAAAGGTATATACAGGTACATGCACATTCACTTTCTTTCAGAGAACATTTTATATGAATCATTTAAAAGTACTTCAGGATCATTTTGGGATTTACTTCAAAAAGAGGCTCAGCAGATATAGGCTCCATGTTAAAAACCAAGGAGACTTGTGAGACACCACACACACCTGACATTATTGGTTTAGTCCTGGCTGACAGGTTTGTCTCTACTGGGATTTTCTCACCTTTTGATTTGTTAAATCAGGTATTTATGGGTGACTAATTGTCTTGGTTTTAA
>VZTH01018225.1:0-46758 GCA_013397815.1 Aleadryas rufinucha
CCGGGGATGGTGACTCCACCAGTGCTCTGAGCATTCTGTCGCATTGCTTAACAACCCTTTCAGTGAAGAAATTCTTCCTGATGTCCAACCTGAATCTCCCCTGGCACAGCTTGAGGCCATGTCCTTTTGTCCTGTCCCTTGTTCCCTGGGAGCAGAGCCTGACCCCCACCTGGCTGCCCCCTCCTGTCAGGGAATTGTAGAGTGAGAAGGTCCCCCCTGAGCCTCCTTTTCTCCAGGTGCTCCTCATCAAATTTGTTCTCCAGACCTTTCTCCAGCTCCCTTCCCTTCTCTGGACGCGCTCCAGCGCCTCAATATCCTTCTTGTCATGAGGGGCCCAGGACTGGACACAGCACCTGAGGTGTGGCCTCAGCAGTGCTCAGTACAGAGGGACTGACTCTTCCTGAAAGCCCACAGAGCAACTGAGCTCTGTCACATTGGAATATGCCCTGTGGAGGAAGCAGAGGCAGTTTTTCTTCAAAATGCTGTGTTTCTGCGCAGGGCTCTCGGGTGTGTTTTGGCAGGTGTGTCACTGGCAGAGTCACCACCAGCCATCTCCTTGGCGTCTCTGCTGCAACACACCATGATGCCACGCTCAATGCCCGAGGCTTTGGAGGGGTTGCAGCCTAGTTATGAAAGCTTCATCTGGAAGCTTTGAGAAACATTTGGAAATGTTTTGGAAAACATTTGGATCGAGGATGCNGAGAAGGTCCCCCCGAGCCTCCTTTTCTCCAGGCTGAACCCCCCCAGCTGCTCCTCATCAGATTTGTTCTCCAGACCTTTCTCCAGCTTCCTTCCCTTCTCTGGACACGCTCCAGCACCTCAGTGTCCTTGTCATGAGGGGCCCAGGACTGGACACAGCACCTGAGGTGTGGCCTCAGCGGTGCTCAGTACAGAGGGACTGACTCTTCCTGAAAGCCCACAGAGCAACTGAGCTCTGTCACATTGGAATATGCCCTGTGGAGGAAGCAGAGGCAGTTTTTCTTCAAAATGCTGTGTTTCTGCGCAGGGCTCTCGGGTGTGTTTTGGCAGGTGTGTCACTGGCAGAGTCACCACCAGCCATCTCCTTGGCGTCTCTGCTGCAACACACCATGATGCCACGCTCAATGCCCGAGGCTTTGGAGGGGTTGCAGCCTAGTTATGAAAGCTTCATCTGGAAGCTTTGAGAAACATTTGGAAATGTTTTGGAAAACATTTGGATCGAGGATGCCGTAGCTCTGCGCTTGGTTGTTTTACTTTGCTTTGTCCTTGAGCGAGAAAACTGCTGTTGGGTTTCTGTTTTTCCTTTCCATCAATTATTCTTTTAGACAAACTTATTTCCAGGGATAAATCAGAGCAAATGCCAGTGTGAAAATAGTTTGTGGTGTAAAATGGTACTGAAATTGTGCTGGAAGGGATCTTGAGAGGTTACCTTGTCCCCAAGGGTAGCTGAATACATTCATTGGTCTGGAAAGTGATCATCTTTGCTGAGAGTTGTTTTGTCATAAATTATCTCAGGAGCAGAGGCAAAAATCTACCAAATAATGCTGTCAGTATGTGTGCACGAGCCTTCCTCAGTTTATTCAAATCATTTGCTGAATAAGTGTTGAAAATTAATGCTGGGTTTGTTCCCAGAGCTACTCAAACTAATATTCCAGAGTAACCTTTTCCACCTTGTCATTTGCCAATATACTGAAAGCTTTATGGATGAATTGCAGTTACCCACAGTCTATATTTGACATGGAGCCATCACTGTTTTGCCCCATTTCTGAGACAACCAGTCCCTAGAAGTCCCACTGGGATGAAGAGCAGGTTTTTCTTTGTTTCTTGTGAATTAGTTGTGAGTTTTCAGTTTTCCAGGTGGTCACCAGCCCTGTGAAAATCCACAGCAACCTCTCCCCTTGACATCTGCAGGCTTAGATAAAGTTGTGAGATCCTGGGCAAGGATCACTAGAAATCCTCATCTGGTTTGAGATCGAGCCAAGTGATGACTTTCAGTTCATTTCTCCTGCATCCTCCTCTGTCCCAGCTTTGTGCCTTGAGCGATGAATCAAAACAAACATATACAAGAGCCCTAGTTTAATGCCCCCACCTTTTAAAGGTGCTCCAGAGCTCTGTGGGGTTTTTTTCTCCTTGCTTACAGCTCCCTGTTTCAGTGATGAAAGGTTCTGAAAGAAGTTCACCTGTAGCCAGCTGGATGCAGGCTTGCCCTCCAGCCAACACTGTGTTGGTGTTGGAATCCATGCAGCCCAGATGGTGACTGGTTTTCCTTCATCTGGTCCTTTTCCCAACCAGTTTACAGTAGGTGATAGGGGAATTCATCCGTCTTTGGCTGTGGGGGAAGCTTGGCGAGCCCCCCTCGGCCCATCTGCACGTTTAAAGTGAAGATGACTGGCATCAGCGTTATTGTTTGGCCAAACGTATGCGGAGATATCACGGCTTAGATTTGTTACAGATGGGTTTCTGGATATAGTCTGAGGCATTCTGCCAGCCAGTTTTATATCTGTGTAAAAGTGATTGGCATCCCTATAAATAAAGCTGCTGTGGGATTATAAATCTAAATATACTTATTCATTAATTTATTTTTACATTTCCACTGGCTTGTCATCCTGGCTTATCATAAGCAAACCATGCTCTCTGCCTGTGTGTTATCCACAGCTCCAGCAATGCGGCTTCTGAGGCTTGGAAATATTTTTTCACTTGTGTGTGAGTTATCCATGAGTCTCTCTGCCACAGATCTCTTCACTAGGACTTCCCCTCAGTCATCACTGGGAATGACCCTGTCCTGGAGACTGCTGTAGAAGCAGTAGTGGCTGTAAATACAGGAACATGAGTTCTTCCTTTTTGGCTCATAAGTGAGCATGACTTTGCTGGGGTATTTAGTACCTGTGACCTGGTAAATGCTATTTGCATGGCTGCTTTGGTGCTGGGAAGGGCTCCTCCATAAGCTTCTCCATCCGTATCCTCAGGCAGGGAGTCTCACAAAGCTTCTTCCTTCTGTGCCGCAGGCTGGGCTGCATGGAAACAGGGGTCTTTCCACCTGGTTTAACTATCCCTGCTGGTTGTTTTGGCTACAGGAGCAAGGAGAAAAGTCCCCCAGAGCAGCTCCAGGTGCAGCTGTGAGCTGGGAAGGTGCTGGAGGGAGAGCCTGGCCAGACACCAGCACAGCCGGGCAGCGATGGAGGCACTGGTAAATCTGGCTTGGTCTTTGAACAGGCTGATGAGAACACTGTGAGCTGCAGCCTCCGGTTTCTCTGGGTTTTTTTTTTCCTTCTCCTTTCAAAGCATTTGATTATTAATTCAGTAAATGATGAAGCACAGAGCACATGTGCCTGAGTGGCAGAATATCAGCTGCCTCACTCTCCTCAGTAATAATGTGCATTGATGAAAGTTAACCCATGATTTGAGTTTAGTTTCCTAATGAAAGGAAGCTTCAAACTCGGTCTGTCTGTCTGCTCCTCCTCCCATCACTGACAATTCATTAAGTCCATTGCCTGGTTTTGTCCTTTCTTTCAGATTGGTTTTTCATCTCAAATCTGTGGAGCTGCTGCAATTTCTGTCAAAACAGGCATCAAGTTAGAAGGGTGTTGCGGAGGTTTTTTATTAAGGGATGCAATGAAACCTCAGCCTGCACTAGACACCAGGGAATAGACATAAATGTTATGAACATCCAAGCCATAAAGAGTGCTTTAGTTGGATTTGCCACGTTATGAGACACCAGAGAGCCCACGCTGCGGGTCTCTGCACAGACATGTAGGTGTTGCAGGGGGGATGCTTGCCTCGGTGAATTCTCTGATGTTTAATAAATGTAAGTTCATCCTGCAGCCTCACTATAAAAGTGGCTTATGTTGCTGAGATTCACAGAAGGACATCTTTTCGTTCCTGTTGGTATTCCTAGTGCTGCTCACCCCACCAAATGTAGTTTTGGTAGCATAACAGGGTCAGCACCGTCTTGTAGGGTCTTCAGAAGCTGGTAGCAACATCTGGATGTCCTGACCTTTTGTTGGAGCTGGTTGCTAGTCCATGTGCCATTTGGCACTGTGGAGGCAGGGCAGGTCAAGCTGCTGGGATTCAGCATCCTGAAGGTGGGAGCTGGACAGTGGTGTTGGAAACCTCACCATGCTCTATTGCAGGAAAGCACAGTTTGGCAGGTGAGCAGCAGATGGAGAGGAGAATCCTGAGTGGGGGGGTCCTGTGTCCCTGCCCCTGGGTTATTTCTGGTGCCCAGTGGCTGAGCTGCAGCTGCGTGGTGGAGGTAAGAGGTTGGCATCTGCGTTGTGTCCTGGAGGTACTGGGGTTGGTTTGAGCAGAACAAATGTATTTCACAAACCCAGAAGTTCAATGAATCATTTTGCCTGGTGCAGATTAGGACAGAGGTTACTGTGGCCAGAGCTGTGTGGCTGGTGCCAGCAAACAGGGAGGTGGTTACCTCTGGGAATGACATTCCCATGGTCCTTGTGTCCTGCTGCAGACCCTAATGCAGTAGTGTACCCCCTTCCTCCCTAAACCAGCAACAGCTCCTGGTTGGCACATGTTACCCAGGCTCTGGAGGTCCTGGTGTGGGTGCTCAGAGCATCTGTAAGGTAATCTGGAGGTTATGGTGTGACCAGCTGGGCTTGGTGCTGCTGGTAGATGGGTCCTACGTGGGTGTGAGATCATTTCATCACCTTGTCTCGGGGGGGGAAGGGAGAGACCCTGAAAGACCAGCCACCAGCTTCCCTGCAGGGATTTGACGGGGTGCAAACAGGACTTGACATTCAGTGTGTTCTTGGTGAGCTGCCAAATGTTTGCATATCAGCCTGGCTTTTACTTGTAGGTGTCAATGCTTCTTTCCAGGCCTGGTTTCCACCACAACCTGAATTCTTTGCAGTGTTGGGGTTTTTTTTTCCTCTTTGTTTCTTTTTTTCTTTCTTCATACAGTTCCTTAGTAAGAACACAGCTGAAGTCCTGGGAGCCCAAACTAAACCTGTCTATTACCCATGACCCGATTAGACGCCATGGTAATAAGCATTTGAATCTAAAGCTAGATTAGGCAGGGAGCAGTCTGAGGCTGGATTTGCATAGCACACATTCCTTTTCCACAGGACGTGTTGGTAAATCTACTGAAAGTGAATTTAGAAAGCGCTGGCATGCGTCAAGTGCTCCTGTTGATGCATGGGTTGCTCTTCTCACTAGGCACTCAGCTGGGAAAAAAATGCCTGTGATTGCCTGGAAGATGCTTTTTCTCCTCTCTGCCTGCTCTCACGGCTCATGTTGCAGTCGATGGGGATGGGTAGCTCTTGCCAGCTCTAAAAATCTGCGTTAATGGAGGTTTGAAAGTTTTTGCCTGGACAGGCAATTATTTCAGGGCGCTTTCTCTTCCTGTGACAACTCTGGCAGTAGTGGAATGGATCTGGAATTTTCCAGTCCCTAAATCCAATATGCAGGTTCTTCAAGCTTTCGCTTCAATGTTACAGATCTTGTGCTGGAAAATGTTGCAAAGATTTGTTTTCCAACAGCCATTTAATTTCCTGCCCCTGTGGATAGTCATAAGATTGTGGATGATCTGAGGGTCAGTCTCTCTTTGACTTATGTCATTACCATGTGTTTAGGCTATCCAGACGGCAGTGTTAATTTGGGGCAGTGGGATGCAGAGGTCAGACACGGGGTGGGGGGGGAAATGTTTTTCAAGGTTTAGGGCGGTGTCAGGGCAGCAGACCTGCAGGCTTTCTGTTCTAGGAAAGGGTTTGAGGTGGAGGTCATGGGTTTCAAGCTTGGTTAGACTTGCTGGGCCCCACTTCGTTATCCATGGTGTTGTCTGGGCTGTATTGGAAGACCTGACAATCTGGTGAGTGCAAAGATGCACCCCTGAGCGGCCTCTATCAGCCAACTCTGCTGCCATTTTTGCCGATAGGGGTGTTTCAAAAGCTGCTGAAGGAATGGGAGAGTGTTTCTGGGTGTTTGGATGTGTTTTCTCACCCGAGAGCTGGGCGGACCTGCTGTCAGTCAAACGCATCGCCCTGAAGCCATGAAAGGAGGGGAGCTTTGAAGGAATGCCCCAAGTCACTCATCACCAGTGCACCTGAAGGCTTGCCCAGGAGGCAGATGTGAAGAGCTCTGCAAGACCCACACGCCCCCAGGGCTCACCTCGAAGTGTGAAGTTCTCCATTGGTTTGGATTGTGGGTAAACAAGACTGGCATTGATGGGGAGAAGTAAAAATGCCATCACTCCAAACATGTCCCCCAGAGTTAAATGCTGAGCATGACTGCACGTGCTC
The DNA here is from genome assembly GCA_013397815.1 of Aleadryas rufinucha. Taxonomy (NCBI): domain Eukaryota; kingdom Metazoa; phylum Chordata; class Aves; order Passeriformes; genus Aleadryas; species Aleadryas rufinucha. The sequence continues at coordinate 6,234 of VZTH01018225.1, forward strand.
TGGAATACCCCTCTGGTCAGTTGTGGTCAGCTGTCCTGGCTGTGTCCCCTCCCAACTCCTTGTGCACCCCCAGCCTCCTCGCTGGTGGAGTGAGGAGCAGAAAAGACCTTGACTCCGTGCAAGTGCTGCATGGCAATTACTAAAACATCTCTGCATTAGCAACACTGTTTCCAGCACAAACCCAAAGAAAATTAAGTTTTGCAGCCAAAACCAGCTTGGAAAGGGGCAGGACTGGTTTGAGGACGGCGAGTGGAGTGGTGGTGGTGGTGGGAGCATCTCTGCGGGGAGCAGTGGGTACGTGGGTGGAGCCGGGTGGGCGTCAGAGCTCAGTGCTGCAGCCGCCGGAGTGGGTGACTCTGTGGCTCTCTGAGCCCTCGCCGTGCCTGCAGTGGCCTCGGGGAAGGTCCATCCGTGCTCGTGGGCTCGTCTGGAGTGTGGTGAGTCACAGATATATCAACAGCCAGTCTGCCCTCCTGCTGCAGATGAGGTTTAACTTTAAAAAAATCAAACGTAGTTATGTTCTCTAAGGGTGTCTGAGCCTCTCAGGATCCCCTTGGGTCGCTTTTTCAAAGCGGTTATTTGCAATTGCTAGGCTTTTTTTTTTTTCCTTAATGAAAAGGGAGAGGGTTGTATAAATATCTACAGGGATGGGAAGCTGGTGTTGTAGTTTGTGCCGGGTGCAGTGTGAAAACCTGCAAAAAAGAGAAATTCATTTCCATATGTAGCTGTGGTAGGGATATGACCACTGTTGCTGTGATATTGCCCTTCCAGGGGGTTTCCTCACTGAAGTGTTTGCTCAAGTGGGGTGGAGAGGCTCATTTTTTGAGCAGTGTATAGAGATGAAGGCAGGCAGGATGCCTGAAGCACTAGAGAGGCTGTGGATGCCTTGCTTGAACTCCAGACTCTCTGGGGAAAACCAGATTTGGTTAAATCAATGCACAGAGGAAAAACTAACAATCCTGTGCATGTACTCAGTGTGTTTAAATTCGGTTTGTATTGATGCTGCTGATGCTGATACTTTCCTGGATTAAGCATTAAAATAGCCTGTATTGATTTTTAAATGCATCCCCTTGGGACCTCCCCTGGACTGACATTCCCCTCTGGATCTCCAGCTGGGGAAGGGGGACCTTCCTCTGTCCATCCCTGGCATTGATGTGTCGAAGGCTCTGCTCCCTCCCCTCGGTGAGAGGCTGGATAATTAGGCAGTTAAAACCGCGTGCCCCCATTAAGACAGGTCCTCTGAGTTGCAGGTGGTGGATTTGAGCAGCTGTCCTGGAAAATCGAGTCCTGCTGCCCTGTGGCTTGGGATGGTGCAGATCCATCCCGGTCAAAGCAGGGCTTTTGCCATAAGCTGTGTTGTAGGCACATAAAAAAATCATGATCGAGCCTTCCCATTAATCTCACTTGCTGTGCTCGACTGATTTTTTTTTTCTTTTGTTTAAATGCAAACAGTATTTCAGTTAATATCTTCAGTTTCAGATAAAAGTTGCTGTTTTTTCCCGGGCTGGGTGGGAGCAGGCATCACGTTGGAGCTGTAGGGATCACATTGTGCCCGATGCGAGCTCAAATACATTGTTTTTCGGAGTTCATCTGCTGGAGCACAGGGAGGTATTAGTGTCATATTGGAAAGAAAGGTGGCCAGCGGGCCTTTTCTGCCATTAGACGTATTTATCAAGGAGTTCTCAACCCCAGGTTTTTACTTCGGGGGAAAAAATCACTCTGGATTAACATCAGAATTTAAAAACCTTTAAAAGGAAATCAGCATTGCAGATGGGTAGGCCAGCTGAGAGATCTGACAAGTGTGTTTTGTTTGCTCTGGGCACCTTCTGTACTAGAAGTTTAATGATATCTTGAAGTTTAATGATATTTAGCCATCAGGGTCCCTGCTGGGAAGGACTCCTATTTACATCAGCCTCCATCCAGTTTCCATTTTGAGAGAGAAAGAAACCAGCTTGCTACACGCCACAAAATGCCTGAACACCTGTGGTTCCAGTAGCCTCACCTTAAGCATGGATAGTGCTAAAAATCTCCAAACACCACCCAGAAAAAGCCCTCTGGGACTCAGCCAGTAGCTCCTTGTTGTCTTGTCGTGGTGGTGGCCCCATGGCAGATGTTGCTGTGCTGATGGACTGGAAGCATCTGCTGCTGAGAAACTTGGAAACTCCACTTTGTTAAGCCAAATTAAGAGGCTTTTAAAGAGGAAAAAAAAACATGCCTGCCTTCATCCCGTCTCACCCCGGGGATTACTGCTGAAATGGGGAGCAGTGAAATGGAAAGCTCAGCAAGCGAGGGTTTGCACACGATAAATCACAGACACACCCCAGATATTCATTGGAGGAGCAGGGATGAAAGAAAGGGAGGAATTAAAATAAAGGAAGGTTGTTGATTGAGCCATTGTTCTCCAGGAAAAGGCTAATTGGCAAACAAATATCCTCCTCCAGTGGGAAGTACAGCTCCTCTCTCCCCGCTTGCCAGGCTGCTGAGTTTGTATTAACAGCATTTGCATCGTCAGAGGGAGTAGTCGGAACTTGCGATATCTGGGCTGGGCTTTACAGCTGGTATTAGCACCTTCTGGAGGTGTGTTTTGCTTTGAATGAGCAGTTTTCCCCCAGCTGGGGACAAAACCGGCGATGGAAATGCAGTGGGGCTGGATTGGTGCTGATGCTTCTGCTGGGTGATAGGGATGGAGCCAGGATGGAAGAGGATGCTCCCCCCGGGATGCTCCCCCCGGGATGCTCAGCGAGGCTGTAGGAGCCCCCTGAGCTGCCCAGCGGGTCTTGGATCCCTCTCTCTTATCTGGTTTTGTCCTTGAGGGCTGCCTGGACAAGGCTTGGCCTCACTCAGCCCGGACACCCTCAAAGGCAGGCTGAGAGACCAGGTTCAAATGGCAAAGGACAAATTCTGGGAGGCTCTTCCCTGCAAGGCTTCAGGCTTTCAGGAGAGCCCCGGGTCGGTGCTAATCCCTCCCTGCACGTAACCTCGGCTCTGAAAGGGCCGACTGTGCCCCTTTGAGCCCCACCACAATGCAGCACCGACAGCTGCCGCCCCAAAACAAGAGCGGGGTGAGATGGGCGGCCCCTCGCATTGCCTTTCCTTTCTGCTGTTTTTTTTCTGCGTTGCCTTTTAAAACTGGGCTGGGACATAGGGAGGTCAGGGGAATGCCCCAGCATCCTTCCTGGAGAGCCCCCCCCTACCACCTCTGCCTCCCTCTGCCTTCCTGGAAAGTCTCTTGCGCTTGGACAAGTGCTGTGCCTGGGTTTCAGGATGCAAATCATGCAGTACATTTAAGGGAGCAATATGTGACTTGAAATCTGTTGCTTCCTCCCACCACTGCCAACTCACCCCACTTTTATGGTTTGATTCTGCGAAAAAAGGACCACGAATCCGCCTGGCTTCTGGGAAAGCGGGATGTGTGTGTCTGTAAAATTGGGTCATTCAGCACCCTGGTGAATATCAAGAAATATATATATATATTTATATGGGTTTGCAAACTGGGTCTTGTCTGTGGCTCCATGTTGTTGTCCTTGTCCCTGAAATAAATGGTATTTGCCTGAACTGATCTGCTGGAGTTCCTGTAAGAAGTGATCTGTAGTGGTTTGGAGGATCTGGTGCCGGTGCTCAGCTTGTCACTGATCAAATTTACCCTTTTAGTGGAGAACTCGTGACCTCCAGTGTTACTGTGCTGCTCACCATCTAGATGGCTGGGAAACTTCAGCAAGGTTTGGTTTTTAATCCTCAAGAACTAAACAAAGTTTTGCTGCAGCAGCGTCTTCTCTGCTTAGATTAATATGTGCACTGAGCCGTGCACCACAGGGGATCAAGGGCTGTGTGGGGTTCCCTGATAGGTGCTGCAAGCCCTCAGCCTTCTGCTTGGATCCAAGCTTGTCTCCATGCCCTGGGATGGACATCCTGCAGCATGGCATCAACCATCCCCTGCTCCAGATTTTTGCTGGCTTGCCAAAGCGAGCGGCGCTGCTCCGAGGATTGATTTCAGCTGGAGAGCGCTAAGACAGATCCCATCTCACCCTGCTGTGCACCACGCTCTTCCCCCCGAAAACTGGATTACAGAGTCAGCAGCGTGTGTGCTTCCCTTGGCAGGGACCTCACTCGTGTGCTGGAGAGGTGACAGGCAAGCCAGGCCATGGTACTCTCACAGCACGATGGAGGTTGTTGCTCTTTTCCCTGAATAGCATCAACACCTCCAGGTGGGAGCCCCGTGCAGACACAAACAAAAAAGTCTCTCCCAACACTTCTTCTGCTTTTGATAGGTGTAAGTTTCAAAGTGGAAAAAGGAGGGCTTTTCTGGCGTGTTACAATCTCGTGAAACTATGTCTTTCCCTCACTGGCTCTGTGCATTAACTGGTCTGTTTTTTCTTGCTGCGCCCTGGATGTGGCCATCAAGCCCCCGAAACTCATCTGCCCTTGAGCAGAGCAAAATGTTTTCTTTCGAGACAGCAGGACCAGATGTATGCTTCAGGATGTCACAAATGCCACAATAAAAGGAAAGAATAGAAAGAGGAGGTGACACATTTTAGGCAAGCAGTGGGTTTTTGATGATGCTGGCAGATGGGGCTTTGCTGGAGTGAGCAGAGAGCTCGTGGCTGCAGCCAGCTCCTCATGGCATCAGGGGCAGTGTGCTGGTGGCCTTCAGGTACCAGGTAGCCCAAGCAAGGTAGAGAGACACAAAACACTCTTTTTGTTGGGTTCGTGGAGTATAACAGGATTTCTGGGAAGAGGAAGGAGGATCGGGGGTAATTCAGGATTTGGCGGGTGTATTTATAAATCCATGAAACCCGAGTCTTTGAGATTTGCTTACGCTGAGAATCAGGGCTCTTGTGATGTGCTAGTGATGAGTCAGGCTCCTCCTGGCAGCTGCATCATGGAAAGGGTCCTGTTCCCATCCCCTTTTGGGCTGCTGTTTTGAGTGTAGATGGATGGGGAAAAGGCAATCAATAGTTTAAAGCCTTTTAGCTGAATGTTTTTGGGCTTTTTGCCCCCTCCTGACGATATGCACTGATTTCCACCAAACACAAACATTGCTGCCCTGTACAGCCTGTGCCTGAAAACAGCCTTACACAGGGGAAAGGGGGCTTTGGAAATCAGCATGGGAGTTTGTGGCCAAAAAATCATTCTCCTTTAAACAGGAGCAGCTGTGCTAGGGATACCAACACCATGCTCAGCATGGTGGAGATGCTGGTGATGGGCTCAGATCCTTTAAGCTTCTGTGTTGGAGGGAATTCCTGCTCAGGAGAAGGCCATCCTATTTCTGAGCATTTCATCCATGCAAGGGCTCAGTGTCAAACCTTTTATTTTTAAAACTGAAAAATGCTTAGACCCCTCTCAGTAAAAAGTGTTTCCTTGCACCAGATTTGGTGCAAATGTGAAATGGAGCAGCACGTCTCTCTCTTGATAGGGATGTGCTGCTGCCTCCTAGATGGGCAGAGCACCATGAACACACTTTGAAGGGCTCACAGTCAGGACCAAACCCAAGAAGAGGTTGGTTAGTGAGTGGAACCAAGCAGGGTGCTGACTGTCTTGGCTCTGTAAAGTGAAAAATCAAAACGTGCCTGGGAAAGGCTTTGATGCTTCTTTGATGCCACATTTGTGGCATCCCCTTTGATGCTGTGTTGTGGGGATCCCACAAATGTACAACGGATCTGAAAAATGCTGTGGGAGCATCCAGTTTTTACTGCTCTGGAGGTCTGGATGTGACTTTCAGTGGGAGGAAAAGTCATCTAGAATTGTTAATTTAAAGAAATGATGCAAGGTGTCTTGCACTGTGCACTTTGCTGGGCGTTGCATTCATGGTGAGAAGCCCCGAGGGAGAATGAGCATTGCTCAGTGGTGGGGTGGGACAAGTATAGGGTGCAGTGTGTGGAATGTCAAATCCCTGCTGAGTGCTGTAAAAGGGGGTCCAGGACACGTGGCTCTAACACTTGGTGACAGTGTTGATGTCTTCCTAAAGTCCTTGCTGAGGCCAAGTGCCTCCCCACCGTCACCAGCCAAGGAGGTCACTTCGCAGTGATGGAGGAGAGTTGGACTATTTCCGTTGCTTGGGAGCATACCAGGCTGTGCTGAAGCTCTTGCAGAGTAAGGGCAGGCAAAGCTTGGCATGGCCCAAGATGCTGAAATTGGTCAGGACATGGCAGAGACGGTCAGTGAGCGCTGTTACACTTGCATCAAAAACACTCCCTGCTTGTGCAGTGCTCTGGAATAAAGTTCCGCACTCAGAGAAAGAGCTCACTCAGGATCTTGCATCCTCACTTTGGGAGGGGAGCCAGGAAAACAACGAGCTAATATTCATATTTGAGGATTTAGCTCCTGGCTGCTGGGTGGGTTTGGAGGAGGCGGGTGTGAAGGGGAGCGTGCGCGCTCCTTTGCATGTGTTTGTGCCCTTGTTGGGTATTTTTAGGCTGCAGACCGCAATGCTGCAATACCGGTGCTGGCTCCAAACCAGCTGGTTGGGGCATCGGTCACAGACAGGCTTTGGCAGCTCGTTGCTCCACGCAGTTTAATTTAGCTTGCTGAGGAGGCTGTTGAATATGCAAGTGGTAATTGCTGCTCTCCTTTCCTTAAAGCAAAGGCGGAAGCGACACCAGGGTCCAATTTTCTCCTAATGACTGATTTCATTTAAACACTGCTCAGGGCGATGTAGGCTTGATGCTTTTCTTTTTAGGGCTGGGGAGAGCTAAACTTGCATGTCTGTGTATCACTGAGCCCGTGGCCTCCGTCCATCCTGGTCACACGTGTGGGCTGAGCTCCTTCTCCTCCTTCTCTTCAGTCTGGGTTTCCAGTTTGAGTCCATCACACACACATTTCCACCCTTGTTTTTGTGAAAACAGAGTTGTTTGGGAATGATTCAGCCCCATCAGTCCTGCCTTGAGATTTGGGCTTGGCTACAAGTTCCCTCAGTGACCCTTCCCAGCCTGTACATACAGGGGCAATTAAGCTTAATTTATTCTGGCCCACTCAATAGTAGAGGCCAGAAGGCACCATTAGATCACAATCTGACTTAAATTTATTGATCTAATTAGCGGTCAAAGGTACAAGAGGAGGTGGGAGCAAGACACTTAACATATGATGCAGCATAGAACTTGTCCCTTCTGTTCTCCTTAACACAAGCCTCCAGATTGCCAGGGGCTGCTGCTTTTTCTTCTTGAATAACCAATTTCTGCAGGATTTGCAGGGGAGGAGGAGGCTGTGTAGCTGGACTTTGTTCTGACAATGCAAGCTGCGCTGTCTGCAGCCCCCGTGACCTGCCAGGGAGCTGTGTTTTGATTTTGATCCATCACGTCAATGAATATTCATCAGCCTTCTGAAGGTTTGATGCTGTTTGCCTGGTAGCTAACATATTCTCTCCCTAACCTTTTTTTAGCCTTGGTTGCTAATAACCTGCAGCCCACTCAGTCTACATTATAGGGTGGTTTGGTTTTTTAAATTGTTTATAGATGAAAATGAGGAACCTCAATAGCTCCAGAGCTGGAAGCTGCTCAGAAGTACCTTGTCTTGATTGCTACATGGCTGTCTGCTTTAAACCCCAAAATAAAACCTTGCCTTTTAGTCTGTCATGCAGACTCCTCCTAAAACATTGTCAGGAGTGCGTATCTCTGAAGAGCAGGTGTTGTTCTGATAAAAGCTTTCCGCGTGTTTCTGTAACCCCAAGTCAGAGCTTGTACGTAGCAGCAGGTTTCAAGGACGAGGTTGACGTGATGTTGAAAAGGGGATGGAAAATGCTCTGTGGAAGGGTTGGGTCTGTTTGCTCCAGACCAGCTCCTGGAGCAGGGTCAGGATCAGACGCTGCTCTGGGAATGGTGTGGCTGTACCCATGGACTTGGAATGACCAAGTGACCAAACTGTGCTCATCTGAGGATCCAACGTGAGTTGGGACAGAGCTCCTGTTCCAGGCACATAGTGCTGGGCAGCCACCAGCATCTCCCTTTGCACCCTGCTCCTTGTGGCTCTTTAAAACACAAACCTGCAGTGTTTTCTTCCATGTTGGACTGGACAGAGGGCTGTGTGCCTTTGGCTTTTTGTTTCCCTCCCTTCTTTAGGAGAGAAACTCTGCAGCAGGTCCCCAAACCCTGCTGACACCGAGGGGATGCCAGCAGGCTGCTAATGGATTTGCTGCGGTGCTGGCTGCCGGGGAGCCGTGATGAGAGAGCTTTCATGGCAGCTGAAATTCCTCCAGCGGCTGCATATTTCTACATCCAAGATGTAAAAATGTGAAATGAGATTTGGGGCCCTTCAGGAAGGGGGGGGACTCTCCAGGCTGGGCACAGAGCAATTGCACAGCCTGGGATTATCCTGCGTGAAGATCCAATAGCTGTTTCCCATCGTTCGTGGTTCAGCAGATGATTACACCATGTGCTAAAAACGTACCATGGAGATCATTTCAAGGGTCAGGTCCTCTGTTAAAGAACTGTGGGTAGAGCCTGAATTTTCTGCAAGGTCCCTGTTTTCAGAGGGCAGTGTTTGCCATGCTGTGGTGGTGCAGGGTCTGACCTCAGGTCTGACCCCAGCCCTGGCTCTCCACAGGGCACAGCAGCTGTTTATTCTGCTGTATAAATCCATAGTTGGAGGGAATGGCAGGCTCTGGGGAGATCAGACACTCCTCTCCAAATACTGACCTTTTTTCCCTGAGTCTTTTCATAGCTTTGTTAATAAATCTGAGTCATCCATATTTCAGCCTTGGCTGTTTGTGCCGTCTCTTAACATCTCAGTGCCTTGTTTCGCAGAGATAAAATATGTGGGTGTGTAACTTTGTAAGACAAATGTTTAGTTTTCAAAAATTCCCTACTTTGCTGGTTGATTTTTCTCATTAGAGTGTTTCTCCACACTCCCNAGGTGTTGTTCTGATAAAAGCTTTCCGCGTGTTTCTGTAACCCCAAGTCAGAGCTTGTACGTAGCAGCAGGTTTCAAGGACGAGGTTGACGTGGTGTTGAAAAGGGGATGGAAAATGCTCTGTGGAAGGGTTGGGTCTGTTTGCTCCAGACCAGCTCCTGGAGCAGGGTCAGGATCAGACGCTGCTCTGGGAATGGTGTGGCTGTACCCATGGACTTGGAATGACCAAGTGACCAAACTGTGCTCATCTGAGGATCCAACGTGAGTTGGGACAGAGCTCCTGTTCCAGGCACATAGTGCTGGGCAGCCACCAGCATCTCCCTTTGCACCCTGCTCCTTGTGGCTCTTTAAAACACAAACCTGCAGTGTTTTCTTCCATGTTGGACTGGACAGAGGGCTGTGTGCCTTTGGCTTTTTGTTTCCCTCCCTTCTTTAGGAGAGAAACTCTGCAGCAGGTCCCCAAACCCTGCTGACACCGAGGGGATGCCAGCAGGCTGCTAATGGATTTGCTGCGGTGCTGGCTGCCGGGGAGCCGTGATGAGAGAGCTTTCATGGCAGCTGAAATTCCTCCAGCGGCTGCATATTTCTACATCCAAGATGTAAAAATGTGAAATGAGATTTGGGGCCCTTCAGGAAGGGGGGGGACTCTCCAGGCTGGGCACAGAGCAATTGCACAGCCTGGGATTATCCTGCGTGAAGATCCAATAGCTGTTTCCCATCGTTCGTGGTTCAGCAGATGATTACACCATGTGCTAAAAACGTACCATGGAGATCATTTCAAGGGTCAGGTCCTCTGTTAAAGAACTGTGGGTAGAGCCTGAATTTTCTGCAAGGTCCCTGTTTTCGGAGGGCAGTGTTTGCCATGCTGTGGTGGTGCAGGGTCTGACCTCAGGTCTGACCCCAGCCCTGGCTCTCCACAGGGCACAGCAGCTGTTTATTCTGCTGTATAAATCCATAGTTGGAGGGAATGGCAGGCTCTGGGGAGATCAGACACTCCTCTCCAAATACTGACCTTTTTTCCCTGAGTCTTTTCATAGCTTTGTTAATAAATCTGAGTCATCCATATTTCAGCCTTGGCTGTTTGTGCCGTCTCTTAACATCTCAGTGCCTTGTTTCGCAGAGATAAAATATGTGGGTGTGTAACTTTGTAAGACAAATGTTTAGTTTTCAAAAATTCCCTACTTTGCTGGTTGATTTTTCTCATTAGAGTGTTTCTCCACACTCCCTATTCCTTGTAGGTGACCCTCCTCTTGTGTCGCTGACTTGAGAGTCCCAATTTTGGGGCGGCATTTGCCTGGTCCTTGCTGTAATTAGTCAGGCAGGGCACATGGTTCCTGCCCTGAGCTTTGCTCCCAACCAGGAGTTTCAGAAATCAACAACACCCAAGCGGCTGCCGGTGCGAGCGATGCCCGACGTCAGCACTGCTTAGGAAAATCTGAGCTACCGGCACCGTGTGATTTTTATCAGCTGAAATCGCGTCTTGTAAATATTTACTGGAGCTGCAAGTAAGGTTTATCTAATTAAAGCCAAGCAAAACTTCCCATGAAAAAGAGCCGCCCTACCGGGGGATGCTCGTGGATGTTTAGGGACACGTTTAAGAGTTGGGGGAAGCGTGCAGGATATTTTTTCAGCTCTGCTGCTGTCTGTAGCTCGGGGCATCCTAAGCCACATGAGGTCTTCAAGGATTGAGTCACCCATGGTGGGGACCTGGTGGCCCCAAGCACATCCAGCTGTTCTGGCAGCAGTCTCCTGAATTTTCCACACCCCTGGCATGAGGGGATATGAGGTGTGGTTATGAGGGGGGCTGGCCTGGCTGCCATGGCATGGGGAGGTTGGTGCAGATTTGCTGGGACTGGCAACAGTGGTGGGGCCCAGGACTCCTCATCCCACGGGGACAGTGGCGTGACCCCTGCCGCTGCCAGCTCTGGCACGAGGCAGAGCAAATGCATCTTTTTAATTTGCGTGGTCGTCAAGGTTGCCAGGACTGTAAACGTCAAATCTGAGCAGAAATATCTGGCATGGAAACCGTCTCTGCTCTTCCCCTCCGTGCTGAGCGCGTGGGTGGCTCGATTCCTCCTCCCACCGCGGGACGGGAGCGCAGCGCTGCGGGGCGGCTGCTTGAGCCTCCACTCTTCTCTTCCCTGCAGGATCTAGTGCCCAGGAGGGAGGGACGCAGAGGATTGCGGCCATGGCCCCGAGGAAGAGGAGCAGCCGGGGGATCTCCTTCATCTTCTGCTGCTTCCGCAGCAGTGACCACCCCGAGATCACGTACCGGCTGCGCAATGACAGCAGCTTCGCCCTGCAGACCATGGAGCCCTCGCTGCCCATGCCGCCGGTGGAGGAGCTGGATGCCATGTTCACCGAGCTGGTGGTGAGTAGGATACTTCTTAATTTCAGTTTTAGTTTTGAGGTTTCTCCCTCTTTCCCCCCAAGACCCTCTTTGCAGTCTCTCCGGCCTTGGTTTTGAGTTTTCAGGCAAACTTTGGCGTGAACGGAGGCTGCTGTTGCTGAACCCTGAGCTCTGCTCCTCCCTGAAGTCCTGCCAGTTTGGGTTGGTCTCTTTCATTAGAAACTCAATTTCTTATAGCAGGAGGTTGGGTGCAAGCCGGTTAAGCAGGATGTGCCCCGTAGGTGCAAAGTGACTTTACTTGCTGGGCACTCAGCTTCACAGAAATTGTCAGGTGTGGGCTACGTTGAGATTTGAAAAGTCAGGATATTGTTTCTCTAGCCTTTGGTTCCAAAACTTGGAAAAACATGGCTTAAGAAAAAGATTGACAGCCAAAAAAACTTTAATTTCCTCTAAGCAAAAACATTATAGTATGGTATTTTGGATGGTGTTTTACTTTGAGATCATTCAGCAGAGAAATGAGGTTTTCCTACGGTGCTGGGATGCACATGGGGAGCTGTGAATTGTGACACTGGTCGGTCACACCTCAAGGTGTAGCACATCCCATTAGATGCCAGGCAGTATGAACCTGTTGAGCTGGGCCTCTTGGTAGAGGAAAGCTCCAGGTTGTATCATAAAAGCTGGTTTTGCCCAGACATCCTTCTCCATGGGCAGGATGTGGCAGACCAGGACACCAACACAGCATGGTGGGGATGAAGTGTCCATGCAGGAGGACTCTTCTTGCAGCAGTCCTGCAAAATGCCACGGGTCAGGTTGGGTTTGTTCAGGTGAAGTGGCTGCCTCTGTCCCAATTTATTCTCCCCTGATGTCTTGGCCAAATCAGGTTTTCCTGAGGAAATTCTTTCCCGTGGATCACTTTCCCCATGCTCCAGCCAAAGGCTTGTTGGGCTGAAGGAGGCATCTCTGGAGGCTCAGGTACTGGAGCCCCACCTCATCTCAGCCCAGGATTTTCAAAACATCTCCTCCAAACTCATCCAGATGCTTTGTGCAGTGGCAGTGCCCCAGGGAACTTCTGTGTGTGCAACGAGGCAGGAGCCAGTCCAGCCTGGGGCACACCCTGGTGTGGCCCTTCTGCTCTCCTCTCCTTCTGCATGCTGTTGAGATTTTTAGTTACTTTTCCCCAGCCAAGGGTGAGGAAAAGGCCTGGAGGTAACTGCTGCTCCAGGGCATGCTGACAGCAGGAGCCATGCTGGCTCCCTGGGGACTGAAGCCATGCGGGGACGGGGACAGTGGGTGCCCACCGTGCTCCTTTGCAAGCAGCTGAAACCCCCTGGCTCCCCAAAAAACCCATCAGGCAGATCTCAACCCAAACCAGCACTGGTTGGGAGGGAAGGGGAGGCCAAGCTCTGCTCTGTGGGCACAAGAAGGCAGATTCCCATTCAGGGGAGTGAAGTTGCAAACTCGCCCCATCCTTACAACGGCTCCTTCTTGCTCTCAGTAACCTGTTGGTGGCGGGTGTTGAATTTCAGCATTAGTTAAATGGTTTGGAAAGTATCCCACTGTTCCTGTACAAACCCACTGTGTAACATTTGGAAGAGAGACAGAGAAAGCACTCAGAGGTGCTGGGCTGATCTTTACGCCTGCGGGAGCCCGATGCCATCGTGCTCGGCCATCCAGGGTGGGATGGCTCGTGCCTGCTCTGTGGGACTAAGGCTCCCTCCAAAGTCCTTGGCTGTCTCAGCCCATTGGGTTGAGGGAAGTTAAAGGGGTTGGAGGGGATCTGGAGGCTTTGCCAGCTGGAGTTGGTCCTTTGCCAACTCTTCTGTTGCAGCTTAATCGTGACTTTTCTGCCCGGCTCGTTCCCACTAGGGTCTCAGAGTGGGAGGGATGGAGGATTTCAGGACTGGGATGGGAGGTGTCTTTGGGGACATTGCAGCAGTAGGTTTGGTGACTCGGATGAACAATCGTCCCACGGACACAAACAGCAGAGTGGGATCCCTGCTCCACAGATCCCAGCCTGCTGCTTACATCGAAAGGCAAAGTCTCTTTCTTTTTGGAGCCATCCTGCAAAATATTCCCTGAGCTTCGTGTGTTTTTAAGTGTGCCTGTTGATCTGAGGCAGGAAACATCCGTAGCGTGAGAAATTGGTGATTGTCCCGTGCCAGCAGCAGAGAATGAGGGCCTGAGCTGCAGAGGGACGTGGAGCAGCTGTGACTCCAAGGTCAGCTAAAGGCTTGGGCTGCTCTCTCGGTGTCTTGTTTTTTTGGCCTGTTTTGTGTTAGATGGACACTTTGGATTTTAATTAGGATAGGTAAATAGAATACATAAATAGTTAGGGGTTTATTCTGTGCCTCTGCAAGTGTTTTTCACTTAGTTGCATTAGGAACAACAGGGAAATGGGATTTTTTTTTTATTTATTTTTTTTTTGCCTGGGCACAAATTTCAGCAATAAGAAATGCCTGATCTTCATCCCAGACTGCAGGGACGATGCTCCCTGTCCCAGCCAGCCATATGCAGCAGGCAGGGACTTCTCCCTGGCTCAGGGCAGATGCAGATGGTGTTGCTGTGGTCAATGACTGATCACTGCTTCCTCCCAGAGGAACCTTTTCCCTTTCTCTGCCTCTCCCCCAGCCTGGTCTGAATGGGTTTTGTTGGAGCATTGTTGGGATGTCGCTCAAGCGGGCACCGGCCCCGTCTGAAAGGCTTTTCTTTGTCCGCTGTCCTGCCGGGGCTCCGGCCAGGCTCAGCCACCCAGAGAGGAGCAGGTGCTGGCAGAGAGGCACGAACAAAAGCAGAGTATTTCAGCAAGATTTACTGATTTGCAGCTCCTTTGGCTGGGACAGTGCTTTATGATTTTGTGCAGCTTTCGGTGCATTGACACCGCTATGTCTTGCCAGCTTGGGTCGGCGGTGTTTGCTTCCTGAGGCTCCTGCAGAGGTGTGGTACCTGCCAGGCAGCATCCATCGGATTTAAGGAGTTTCAGGAGCCACCAGTCCTCCCGTAGGACACATCAGGAGGATCACTGATCGCTGTGCCCCAGAGAGGAGGAAATCTGGGGTTGCACGAGCTGCCTGCGAACCAGGAGAACAAAGCTGTGCCATCTGCCACAGCTTCTTTCAAGAGGCTCCTGCGTATCCAGGCTAACAATACAGCGTTTCTTCAAAGGCTGAAATCTTGCTTGCACGCTCAGAGAAAGCACTTGCAAAGCTCCACATAATGGTGCCATATGGTAGATCTTGCCATAACAATCCTCTCTATTTTCCGCCAGCAACTAGACTTTCCACCAGATGGGTAAATGACTGATGTCCTTTATATCTGCTTAACACTCCTTGTCACTCCGAGGTTTGTAATGAAACGCTCTGTGTGTGGTGGTGTGCGTCGTCCCGTGGGACGTGCACCGGGCAGGGGGCTGGGATGGCTTGGTTTGGAGAGGGTAGGAGGAGCCCCAGCATGACCCAGGACCCCCTCGCTGGTTCTCTTCTCAGTGGGGTGGGTCACAGTGGCATCTCCATCCCTGCAGAATGAGGGTGATGCTGCGGTGACTCCTCAGATAGCTTAGGTACTCGGAGGAGGTGCTGAGTCTGGTGGGGCTTTGCCTGCCCCTGGAGCACATGATGCTGCCTCTCCCTGATCCCACACCCTGCTCCCAGCCTGCATCCCTGCTGGTGGAGGGATGGGTTCAGAGGAGATGCTGCTCCAGACATTCCTCAACGCTTGTCTTCCCCGGGCTTTGAGGAAATTCCATTTACTGCTCCCGATGGGACTTCTCAGCCTTTTCACTTCTGACTTAGTGATGCAGAAGAAATTAGAGCAACCTCCATCCAGCCCTGCATCCTGCCTGTGATGTGCAGCAGCCCGTTTTTAGCCTGTGAAACCAGAGCAGGTAACTTTCCCTGGGTCCCTCTGCCCAGATTCCAGCAGCTGACAAGTTTTTTGGGATTTGGGGAGGTGAGGGACTGTGCAGTGTCCCCAGCCCCCCAGACTCAGGATGGGTGCAGGCCTTTGCTCGTGGATGTTGTCTGGGCTTCATGCCTTCCCCTCACATGGAAGGCGGCTGTATCCCTCCCTGCTGCTTTATGAAGTAGTGGAAACTTGTGAGTCTGAGGAACAATAAAAAGGTCTCTGGCAGCTTATAAGATTTATCACAGCATTTGTTTCTGCTGTACTTGGGGCAACTAATGCATTTCATCCGAGCTGCTCTCTGGATGCTATCAGGAGATAAGAGATAGTATTCTCTGTCACAGGCATTAAATCTTTTGCCTTTGAAATGCTTCGTGGTGGTCGATGGGTCTGTGGCTCGTGATGCGCAGTGCTGGGGTAGGATGCTCCATGCATAACTGTCCCTTGGAGCTGTGCCTTCCCTTCCTCTAGGCATGCTGGGATGATGGCTATTTTATATGCTG
This sequence comes from Aleadryas rufinucha, assembly GCA_013397815.1. Lineage (NCBI taxonomy): Eukaryota > Metazoa > Chordata > Aves > Passeriformes > Aleadryas > Aleadryas rufinucha. The sequence continues at coordinate 21,825 of VZTH01018225.1, forward strand.
CTTGAACAGGGAGCATATAAACGTGAGGAGAAATGGTGGTGGGATCAGTGTGAGCGCTGTTGTGTGTCAGTAGCAGCTCTGGGTTGGGAACTCATTGCTGGCGATATCCAGTTGTACTTAGGAACTTCAGTAATGTGCTTTTCCCCCCGATTTCTAATCCAATAAGGAGAAAGTATGAGGTTTTGGGCTTTGCAAAACAACACGGCTTTTAAGTAGCAGCTGAGGGATCAGCTGCAAAGCCAAGCTTTGCATTTCATGCTTGCAGGTCAGCTGTCGTATTTTGCTGCCTGCTCTTTCCAGCATTAAGGACTTCAGGGTTTTGAGAACCCCTGAATGGTGAGCAAAGCCATTTCCCCTATATCTGCAAAGAAAAGCATGTGGTTGGTATCTGGAAAAAATTAAAATTGCAGCAGCCCCTGTGTCCTGGGCAAGCCACCCCTTTCTGCAGAGTCAAGCCAGAGCCAGATGCTCAGCATGGAGCTCCTGACCCCATCCCACTGTTGTCTCCCAAAACCAAGCTCCCTTGGCTTATGAATCACTTTTAAGAAGGAAAACCAAATGATTGGTAATATCTGCTTTTAAATTCACTCTGCAGGGATCCGTGTGCCATACAGACACTTTAACCAGGCTGCCCAGGTTCAGCTTTCCAGACTGAACAGTCTGGACCTGCCAGGCTCCCATCCCAGCCCAGCGCTCACGGCGCTTGTTTTCATCACCTCGTGTCGTTAACACCCTCCCAGATGATCTCTAAATGTACCTTTTGATAGGTAAGCATCTGATAGGGAAGTCACACACCTACTCGGTCAGAAAATAAGGGGTTTCTTCCTACGTGTGTTCCCTGGACCTGAATGAACCAATCCACCGAGGAACGCTGTATTTCAGCTGAAACAGTCCTGTAATTGCAGTATCTGTTACTGCTACAAACCAGCGTGGGGGCTTGCCCAAAAAACATGCTGTTCCCAACCCCTGATTTTACAAAGGAGCCATGTTACAGCACATTGTGAATCTCAGCTGAAGGCAGAGAGCACATAAGGAACCCCTTTGTTTCCAGGAGAAGCACAACTGAAGTGGAAAAATAATATAGTCTACCTGCTAAATGCTTTCCACTTTACACTTCGTAAAAGAGGAGGCCACATCCCTGGGAGATGCCTGGGCAGCTCATTCAGCAATGCATCAGTGACCTTAATTGGGGCATTTAGGATTTTGGCTTGCACTTGCTCCGAGTGTTTCTGGCACAGGTCACCATGGAGGGTACCAGCCCCTTTGGATGGGGAATCTGCTCCAGCAGCAGTGTTCTTCCCGACTGCTCAGTGGTTGGGTGGTGTTGCTGGAGTTGTGAGCAGGACTGAGCAGCAGATGGGTTGTGCTCTATCACCATTCTCAGCTGGAAGCATTCCTGCCTGGAATAGCCCGTGCCTGCCCTGTATCCATCTGCAGATACGAGTGGAAGCTGTCCGTGCTGCTGTGGTATCTGTTGTTGGCAGAGTCTGGGTGTTCCTCAGCGTGGGAACATCACCAAGGTCAGCTTTTGGCAGCCGAGGCTTTCGCAGCCCTGCAGGGAGGATCCTGCCTGAGTGCCCAGTGATCCTCATTCCCATGAACTCCCGTGTTCAAATCAATACCGTTATTTACAGGGATCAGCTTCCCTTTCCCAACCACACCCAACATCTGTAATCCAGTCTGGTGCCTGCTTGCACTTGACATCTTGCTGGATGTCAGACCCTGAAATCCCAGAAATCCCAGTATGGTTTGGGTTGGAAGGGACCTTAAAGATCATCTCATTCCAGCCCCCCTGCCATGGACAGGGACACCTTCCACCAGATCAGGTTGCTCCAAGTCTCATCCATCCTTGGTCAGAGGTAAGCTCCTCTCAGGAGCTTTGCACTTGAGTCAAGTTCTTAAAAATGCCATTAGGATGCCATTTAGGTGTGACTAAAGCCAGGCCTGTGGGGGATGAGGACTTGTCCCATCCAGGAGTCCACTTCCATCCTCTGTTGCTCCATCAGCACCAGGCTGTAGCTGGCTTCTGCTTCCTGTGGCTGCATTCCTTAGGTCCCACAACCAGAGTGGTGCCTCCTGGGAAACTTTCAGGTTCAAGTTGGTGTGGGGCTTTGTAGCCTCTAATTCCATCCAGCCCCTTTTTGAAACCCTTCCCCAGAGCATTATCTGGGGAAGCCTTGGCACGGTTTAGCCCCAGATCAACCATCCACAAGTGTTCCTACCTGAGCATCCCTGCCAGGCAGGGGACATCTGAAGCCATACTTGACCTGTTGGCTTGATTTCCAGCTTGAGCAGCTCCCTGGGATGCCAGCAGCAGAAGTGGTGTAAAATCTGACTGAAAAGGGAGCTGCTGTTTGGTTCTGTAAAGAGGTGTGAGGTCCACATCTGAAGCCTTACTTATTTGCCAGCTGTATGCTTTATTATGGTAGGAGGTGCACCCGCCAAAGGACAGCCATCCCCAGCTCAGGTCAATTGGATTGAATCAATTTGAGCTGTCATGGCAGTAGATAATAGGCTGATACATATTTTTGTTGGTTTTTTTCAGGGTGTGTGTACAATTGCGTGGAAAAAGTGTGCTGGTGATGCACCTGCAGGGCTTGTAGATCTGAGAGTGCTCTGCAGAGTGAAACTGTGTAGATCAATAACTCAGGCTGGAAAAGTACCCTGGGTTAATTAAAATGGGAGAAAGGTTTTCCAGATGAGGTCGGTGAAAAGGTCACAGGAGGCCGAGCTCAATAAATAACATTAAAAAAAAGTGTTTATGAGGTTATAGATATATATATGACAACAAAAAAGAAGGAGAAACTAAGTGGATACCTCTCTTAAAATACACTAGTATTGAAATATGAGCAGCTTTGAAACCTTTAGCCTATTAATATAATTAATTGAATTAAAATATTAAAGCATTACATGCTGTCTGCCTCAGTTAGTTGTTCGAACTGATGGGAACATGAATCAGCTGCAGCTGGAGTTTATTGAAGGGCTAAATCTGCTATTGATGGCCATAATCTTTCCTGTAGAAGAAGGAAGGAGTATGTATTTTATTTATGTCTGTCCAATGCGTTCAGGTCAATAACTGAGCAGGGGGGATTGGGGTCTTTTTGAGTCTAGGACGAAAAATTCATTGTGGGAGGAGGTTAACTAGGCATAACCACTTTGAAGTGCTTCTGTTATTCCTCGTTGCTGCTACTCATTCCCTTGCTGTGAGCAATTTCCTTTATTCAGGAAATTCATTACATGATAAAGGCAAAATGCATAATAATCTTTTATCTGTTATGCTTATTCATTAAGAAATATGAATAGTTGATTTTTGTTCATGTTCTGTAATTGCAGCTGCAAGTTGTCATGGAGAAATTAAAAATACACAGTGATAATATTAGAAGGGGTTGGCTTGTCTGACGGGTTGTTTTTAAACTCTCAGGGTACTGTGGCTGAAAAGAAGTGTGCTGGGGAGGAGGCATTTTTATTAGTGATAATAAAAAAGAAAAGACTTTTTTAAAAAAACCCTGAGATAAATCTGCATACACTGAGAATTGTAGTTGCCTAAATAAAGCTGCAGATAGAGGAGCTCCTCCTGCGGCGCAGGGTGCGTGTGGAGGCGGGTGGTTGGTTGTAACAGCCACTGATTAATAAGGATTTTGTCTTTTTTCCCTAAGAAAACAGTCTAAAAAGAAAACAACGAGCTGAGTAAGGTGTGTTCTGAGGCAGGGGTTTGCTGAAGGCGGCAGGGCCGGCAGTGGAAGCGGCAGCTGCTGCTCCGGCCGCACGGGCAGCGCCGGCCGGCAGCGGAAAAACGTGAGATGAGGAACGGGGGGAAAAATGCTGATTGCCATTTCCCCTGACACCACAGCGTTCTGGGATAAATCAAATTGATGAACTTGGAGAAGAATGCCTGGAAGAGAGTGAAAAAGAGATATGACCCCTGAGAAAGGAAGGCGGTGCAGGCTTCAACAGGCCATTATTTATTGACTTTTTAATTCCCATGCTGGACCCCTTTATGCCAAATGCTGCCAAAAAGCGCACACTTTGTTTTTCCCTTTTATTTTTAAAAAAAATTTTTGAACAATCTGGGATCTCTCATACTTCATTTGATGATGCAAGAGATCTCATCTTTACATGCTATAGCCTCACTTACAGAAGTTTTTAAACTCTCTGAACCCACCCACAAGGAGTAAATTCACTTGCTCTTTATTATGTTGGTCGTTTATTGATCCAGTGATGTCTTTCTGTACATGTGTGTGCATATATTTTTATATATTTTTATATATATATGCACACACGTATGTATATGTAAACCCAGAGAGAGAAGTTGTGGATGCCCCATCCCTGGAAGTGTTCAAAGCCAGGTTGGGTGGGGCTTGGAGCATCCTGGTCTAGTGGGTGGCATCCCTGCTCATGGTGAATGGGTTGAAACAAGCTGATCGTTATGGTCCTGCCCAAAATAAGCCTTTCTATGATTCTATAAACATGTATATGTATGTATACATAAACCCAGCACAAACCAGCAAATTTTAAATAATCATTATTTCAGTTATGGCAGTGGGTGGCTCCCAGTCTCCTCCATGTACTACACTTACAAACAACTTATCAGGCAGAAAGGTTCATTGGACTTAAAGGTTTTTTGTCTTTTTTTCCTACAACCTCTGAGGATATTTTGGGGTTGCAGACCCCTCTCAAGAGAGTTGTTAGTTATTTAATCTCTACTCCCAACCTGCTTCTTGCAGAATGTTTGATGGCATGAAGGACCTGTGGGATGTAGGGGAAAAACCCTGGTTGTGTTGGGGGTCTTGTGGACATGGTCACGCTGGGGTCTTGTGGACATGGGTGGGCAGTACATGGGCTCACCCAGCTCCAGGAGCCCATCCTGGAGGTCATTCCTGAAGTCCAAAGATTTGCAGCATCCTGCTGTCTCCCTGCTGTTGCCCCCAGTAGAGCCTGTGGCTCTCAGTCTGTGGAACATGCTCATTGAAACGTGGCATGAGTGAAGTGGCAGGGACAGGAACTTGCACCGAGGACTGTGATGAAAGTGTGGGGCTGGACTTGATGCTGTTCCTGCTGGGAACATTTCTTCCAGTGGCTTTTTGGCTTGGTCTGGCTTTGCCTTCAGGAGGTGGTAGGAGACGGCGGTGGCTACCAACCAGAGGGGTGGTGGCGTCTTCCTCTTTGGAGATACTCAAGAAGCCATCTGTATAAGGCCCTGGGCAGTGGCTCTGGTGGCCCTGCTTGACCAGGGGGTTAATTGACCAGAGCTCCTCATACCATTGAGTTGCCTGCTCGGGGAGGTGCAGGCCATGGGAACATCTGTCCCTGAGTGCTGCCGTGTGTCCTCCAAGGGAAAGGTGTGGACCACTTGTTTGGCCCACGGGACTGTGCTCACCCTGTGCTGAGCTGAGGCACACGTTTCTTAGGTAGCTTTGGGCGAATGGTGTGAGATCTCACCTTCAGCAAAGCTCGTGCCATGCTCAGAGAGAGGGGGCGAGGTTTGCTTGGCTGGGATGGAGAGCTGTCAGCAGAGCAAACGGCACGGAAGTGTTGTACCTCCTAGAAAGAGCAAAATACACACTGAGAATCAAAGCTTCCCTATGAGGTTTTTTTTAAAAACCATATTCAAATGAAGATTTAATGTGGAAACACGTTTCCTGATGTAAAGGTGAATAGTTTAGCTGTACGGGATAAATATTTAAGAGTAGCATATCTCTTTCCAGTAAAAACACTCTGGGCAGAGACTTCCTCTTGGTAGGAAAATGAGGCTGCTGTTTTATGTGCCACTGACCTGGTTCCAAAAAAAGTATTAAAAACAGTGCAGTTGGCAGATCCTGACACGGGAGGCAGCCAGGTGGAAGGGACAGAGCTGTAAGAGGTGAGGCTGAAGCGAGGGGTGAGGACTATGAAGGGTGATGGACACCGACCCACCGGTTGTCTTCTCACTCTTCAACAGCTGCCAGCATCTCACGCTGTAGTGGGAGTGTGTGGATTGCAAATGGCCCATAAAATGAATTGCCAGTTAGAATCACCTAATTATCAAGCTCGTGATTATTAATTGAAGGCCCATATGGGTGTGAGTTTGGGCACGCCTTCTCTGCTGCGCTGTGACTCCGGTGGATTGTTAAAGGCTTTGTGGGAGCTGCTTTTCTACAGTGGGCTGTGAGCCCCCACAAAACAGATGATGTTCCTGTCCTTTCTTGATCTTTTGGAGTTGGAAAGGGAGGTTCTGAGCAGCCTGCACTGAGATACACATCAGTGAGCCTAAGCAAAGGGCTGGAGCTGGCTGCAGGAATCCCCATGCATGTAAAAACCAGCAAAGACCTGGCTGTTCACAGTTGAGTCACTGTTACGGCTCCGAATAACAGTCGTTAGTCACTCTTTGATTATGAGGATTTTCATATTCACTGGGTGCCACATAGTATTTATTTAAACACCTCTCCCAAGCATCCTGCAAGATATCATTAGGTAGGTGTTGTTGAGTGATGCAGGGCTGCGATGATTGAACATGTTAGAGCTGGGGCACAATGAAATGTGCTGTGTGAGACTCAGAAGCATTTCTGCACCTTTTTTGGATGTGTTTGCACGTTGTCATGTGCCAGCACCTAATATGTTCTTCTGCTTTGTCCCTTCTTGCTCCCGCTTAGGCTTCAGCTCGGTTTAGATTTTTTTTTTTCTTGGTTAATAAATGTTCACATTTGCACAAGCTGTCTTTTTAGGGTAGGGTATTTTGAAAGTTTCAGTAAATATTTTTCTAAGGACCTAAGTGCAGATGTGCGTGGCTGGTGCTTTCGTGCCCGATTATCAGATTCATGTGGCCAGAAAGTGGGGTCACAGTGGAAGCTGTGCTGTCTCAAACCCTCACCACGGTGGTAAATACTCATCCAGAGACCCTTGTCCCCCCCTGCACTCCAAGATTTACTTTTCCAATGAGCTGAGTTTCAGCCGGGTCCCTGTGTAGGTGTCATCCTGTTGGCCACCTTTAGAGGTTCAAAAAAGTGTTCAAGGCCAGGTTGTATTGGGACCCTGAGCAACCTGGTGTAGTGGGTGGGGGATGTTGGAACTAGATGATCTTTAAGGTCTTTCCCAACCCGAACCATTCTGTGATTTCTGTGACCTGGGGCTGAAGCAGAGCTTGGATATTTGACTGGCTCATAGCCTGAGGAGACAGCGGTGAAGTGCAGTTTTGATTCTGAGGCATGGAAGGGTGACGAGACTTGCCCAAGGCTGGGGTGGAGGTTGGTTGCTTGATACGGATCTCTGACCTCCCAAATTGTAAGGACATGGGAATGTTTGAGAATGGCACTCGTTGGAGAAGTCCCCTAGCCCAGGTTCTCCTCCCTGGGTGCAGGAGGATGAGATGTGTCTCTCACTGGGCTCAGGCTTTCTCAGCCATCTCTTTTTCCCCAGTCTCTGTTGCACCAGCATAGTTTTTTCTGTTGTTAGGGTGTCTTCCAAGCCTGCTTCCAGAACTCCACCAGCATCAGCTGTGTGCAGCTTGGTGGTTTGAAGATTTAGGGTAAAATCTGGGAAGAGGCAAAGCCTCCACCATGAATATGTAATAGGAAAAGCTCCATGACACCTTTCCTTTTGAGAGGTAATTTCATCAGAAGGGAAATCAATACCTGCAGTGGATAGAAAAACCTGTCTGAGATGTTTGGCACTGGCAGCAGCCCTCTATCACTGGTTGTTGTTCTGGAGGGCTCCTGGGTTTGGGTTACAAGATAGCTGAAGGCTCCCTTCCTTGGCTACTGGGTGCAAAATGAGCTTGAATTAGATCATCTCAATTTCTTGGTTGCCTGTAGGCTTGCTGGTGCAGGCACCCCTCTTTTGCCAGAGGCATCTTGCTCAGCCTTCCCCAAATGGGGCTTTGATTGGGGTACAGGAGCTGCCAGCTTTAGCTGATTTATTGTTCAGGCAGGGAAGCTTTAACAGGTCTCCATATGGGTTTTTTTCAGTTGCCGGAATTAAGAGTGCAATTTTTAATGGGGATCCTCTTACTTAAATCCACTGTCTGGGTGGGATGAGTTGGCTGGAGGCCATGGCAGGGCTTTCCTGTGACCTTCTGCAGCCTCTTCAGTATCTCACTGCTGCCCCAAAACCCCTCCAGCATCAGGATTGTCATCAGTGATGATGATTTTAAGACACACCCATGGTTCTAAGATCAGTGTTGGCTTTAGCAACGAGCCTCCCAGCCCTGCCTGAATGTTTTATTTAGTTCCCTCATAAAAGCTTTGACCTACATCTAGCACCAGGAAGCAATGAGGCTTTGATAATACTCGGGCATCCCGGTGGAGGGCACGCTGCTAACCGAGCTTCCAAGTCGAAAATGGATGTGTACTTTAAAACATCAGATAAACCAATAAAGGCTTCAGTCAGTAAACAGCTTTATCTCTGCCAGGCAGTACGTGATCCAGTTTTGATGGAGAGGATGTACCTCTTTATGAACTGTAGGTACTAGGAAAAGAGCTTTCTATTTTTAGCTGTAGGAAAACAAAGCAAAAGCCAAAACACCTGCAGTTTTTTTGATATGAGGGTGTCAGCAATGGAAATGGGCTGGACCACTTGGGGTGAGGTGCTCCAGGGAAGCAACAGTGATAAAAAAGAAAGGTCCTGTTTGAATTTTTCTTTGCTGTGTGTGTCTTAGATGAGGTTGCTCACCTGAAGCTCTCAGTGTGAGTCTTGTGGGCAGCTGTGTTGGCTTCGTGGGTGTCCTTTCCAAAACACTTGCAGCCTTTAAAAGCAATGAAGGAGATGTCTGGGAGGAACAGGGTGGGGAATTTTGCAGCCCAGAGTCAGAGGAGGTCAGCAGGAGCAGGATGAGAATTGCCCTGACAAATTGAGAGTCCTGGGGGTGATGCTGCAGGGTCACCGCTGCACTGTGGTGGGGCCCCAGATTGATTTACACTGCTTGTCTGGGGGGCTGGGTCTGTGCCATCACTCATTTGTGTACTCACATTGCATGTTTTGTGTTTCTTCTCCCCTTTCCAGGATGAACTTGACCTCACAGACAAGCACAGAGAGGCCATGTTTGCGCTGCCGGCGGAGAAGAAGTGGCAGATCTACTGCAGCAAGAAAAAAGTAAGGAGACGTGTTGGGTGCTGAGCGTCTTCCCTCTCATGCAGGGTGGGGAAGAGATGTGGGGAAGGACACAGCCCTCTTGGGATGCCAGGTGGTATTTGGGTGTCACAGAAATATATCTGTTCCTGGAGTGACCCTGGGAAAACAAGGTCTTTGATCCCCGGCCCATTCAGGCTTGAGGGGGTGTCCCCACAACCTGCATGGGTGTCCCCAGTCCCATTCTCATCCCTGCCAGCACATGAGGACCACGTGGAACTCTGTGGGCACTGAGGTGGGCCTTGCAGGGTCAAGGGGCTGCTCACCATCTCCTTAGAGCCCCTCACAGTACCTAAAGGGGGCTTACAAAACAGATGAGGACAGAGTTTATGAGGGGGCTGTTGCAGGAGGACAAGGGGTAATGATTTTAAATGGGAACTTTGTTTAGGTTAGATAAAAGGAAGAAGGTGTTTCCAATGAGGGTGTTGAAACACTGGCCCAGGTTGCCCAGAGAAGCTGTGGCTGCCCCATACCTGGAGGTATTCAAGGTCAGGTTGGATGGGGCTTGGAGCGACCTGGTCTGGTGGCAGGTGTCCCTGCTGACTGCAGGGGCATTGGAACCAGGTGGTCCTTAAGGTCCCTTCCAACCCAAACCATTCTAGGGTCTGTGATTCTGTTCCCAAATCTGCCACTGTGCCCATCCCCTGGCTGCAGGGGGTGGCTGGGCAGTGCTGGCAGTCACTGGCCCCACTCGAAGGGTGCTCGCTGCTGTTTAGTGCCTTTTTCTCCTGCTGTAGCAATGGCACCAGATTTTCCATCCGCATTTTAGGCCAAGAGCAGGCTTACCTTGCTCATGTAGGATTAAGTTTTAAGCCTCTCATAAATACCCCTGAAATCCCTGTATTATTGTTAGACAGAGGCCTGCCATGCCCGAGATTTAAATCGGAGGGGAGAAGGGATGTTAACAAATTGCAGGCACTGGTCTGGATCAACAAGGAAATGGGCAGGGGATGCTCGCTCGTCACTGCCTGGTGGATAAGCAGAGCCTTGCCCTGGTGTGTCTGGATAATGGGGGAGTTAAATCAAGCAAAGCCGTGTAATTATTATTGTGAGTGGAGATTACGTGCTATCTAATCTCCAGGGGAAGGGTTTAGATGGAGCTGATGGTGGCTCTTTCCCTTTCCAGACCCTGCTTGCTCTCATGTTTTTTTAAAGGCTGTGCTGTGAAACTCCTTCCTCACTGGGGGTGTTGAAGGAAGGAGCCACAGAAGTGCCTGGGGCATCCTCAGAGGTTCTGGGAGCAGGCACCCATCCGAGGCTGGATCCTGGCTGCTGGTCTCCTCTGGTCCTCATTCCTCTGGCTGTTCCCAGCCACTCCTTCCCTACCTGTGATGCCATCACAGTGAGCTGCAGAGCCTGTGTGCCACTGCTTGCTCTGATGGAGATGTGCTGGTGGAGACAAATTATTTTCTCCTGTTTTTAAATCAAAAATGAGCGAGACCGTATCAATGAAGGCTCCGGCCAAGGAGGAAATCAGGAGTTACATGGGCTGGAGAACATGTCTGTGTGCACAGCAGGCTCTAGGCTGTCCTGCCCTGTGTGATGACAACCAGTGAGCAGCAGAAACACCGGTGGATATCCTGGCAGCTCATGGCAAATCTTACTTGTGCTCCTGTGTTTTTATGAGGCCAGATCACCTCTGTGGTACCCTGGCATCGAGGAGATGGGCTGGACTGCTCCAGCTGAGAGCAGTGTCTGCCTTTTGGGCAGGGCAGCAGAGCTGGGGGCAGGACAGTGGTCCTACCTCCCTGACTTGGCTGCACTCTGAGTAGTGGCAATTTGGGAAGTGCAGGACATGCCCGAACCCTGTGTTTAACAGCAAGTTGTTGCTTGGGATGCTTGTAACACCCAGTTTCACCTGGTGGGTCCCAGGGGGCCAGCAAAGGTGGGCATCAGTCTCGGGCAGCTGCCTGACTTACCAACAACCCAAAATTGTCCCCTTTTTGCTGGTTTTTTTTTGCTCTTTCCTCTGCTGCCAGTTTTGGCTGGCGCTCCTGCTTTGCTGTCGGTGTCATCCACCACACTCAGCTCTCCAGAGCACATCCCAGATGTTGCATGTTTTATATATTCCCATGATGGGCAAGATTTTGTGAAAGGGAGCCAAAAATGAGACATATTTTACTGGGTTGTCTTGGAAAGAGACCTGACAGCACCTGGCCTTGGCAGCACCTGTTGAGAGGAAATAGGGGAAATCCAGCTATTCCCCAGGTGTATTTCTTTCCCTAGAATATTTTCCCCTGGCCTGCAGCCCTGTGTCCTGGTTTCTCTGCCCTACTAGCAGCTGGTTTTATCCCAGCCCACAGGACTGGCTTGGCAGGGTGGAGGCTTTGTCCTCCTTGATTCTCCATCCAGGGAGACAGTGGGTTTGATCTCATCCTTGACCCTGCTGGGAGCAGGAGGTTGCATTGCATGAACTCCTCATTGTCCCACCCCACCTGCATCACCCTGTGTCGCTCAGGGGGCAGAGAGACAAAAAGCATCTCGTGATGGGGCTGGCGAGTTCCATCAGCAGCAACCCGAGCAGGACCTGGCGTCTGCACTAAATCCAGCACCCGTGCAGTGCTCGGGGTCAGGAGAGAGATTTAAAGATTATTGGAGAGACCTTCTTTGAAGTCGTCAGCCCCTCTGTGGCTGGGATGAAGCAGGGAGATGCAAAGGCGGAGATGCATTAGCAGCAGGATGAAATCTGCTTTTAGAAGTGGTATTTCTGGACGATGACTCGCTTCATACCTCATCCCAAAATATTTCGCTCCCTGCTGGCCCCGCTCTCCAGGAGAGGATATTGCTCGGAAGTGCAGGGAGGAAGCAGGAGGGTTTCCAGATTTGCTGTTTCTTTGGCTGCGGGTTTGCCTCTGTGGATGAGGGTGACTCAGGATGGCCTTTTTCCAGAGGCCACGCTCCAGAGGGAGTTAATGATTAACCCTTCGTGCTTCGTGTGCTGGACCTTCTTAACTGCAGGAGATCTGGCTCCTGACAGCCTGTGTGTGTCATGTCAAGCTGTTAAAGCAGCTCAAAGGGTGGTTTTTATGAGCCTCAAAATACGGGTGGGTACAGGGTGTTCGGGCAGATGCTCAGGAAAAATAACGAGGTGGAAGGGATGGGTAGTGAAAACCAGCTCATGTGAACGCAGGGTCTGGCTCTGCTCCTCTCCCTTTGGGTCCAGCTGAGCGTTCCTAAAGCTGGAGTAGAGGGAAAATGGCCCACAGGGATGGCAAGTGATGCTGAGCTCTGTAAGCTTGTGTTGAAAACGCGGTGGCATCACTAACCCTGGGTGCATCCCTCTGAGCAGTGTGAAGCAAAGCTTGTATCTAAAATTTCCTCAGGGGTCAGATAAAAAACCAGGATCTCTTTGCATTAGGAAGAGGCAGCAGTGGTGATTTTTCAGGGGAGGATGGGGAAATGTGTGATAAATAGGGAAACGAGTGATGTCTCTCCAATAATCCTCTATTTCCCAGCCAGACAGCCTCTTTCCCCTCCAACTTTGCCTTCCACCCACTCCCTCCAGAGAGCTTTGCCTTCCAGCTCGCTCTTCCACTTGCCCTGCTCGGTCCTGCAGCTCCTTTGTGGGGCTTACATTCCATTTCCTTCATTTAAAAAACATCAATTCCCCGTATTTTTGCTGCAGTAGCAGAACTAAGAGCACAAGCTGACAAAGATGGCATGCAGGGGAGGGGAGGGGAGGATAAAATAGTTCGGCGTTTTGCCATGCTCCAGGGTCACCTGGGATGGATGAGAAGGATTCCATGGCCTTTGAGCATCCAGATATACCTGCTGTTATTGCAGCAGCAGGTTGAAATACCATCTCAGGTGTCATTTGCTCAGGCTGACCGAGAGAAGCTGGCTGTTTGCATGGCTGGGGGTGTTTTTCACTTGGAAATGTTTATAGTTTTTATCTTTCAAGGTAATTCCCCTTTTAGTTCCAATCACAACACACTTTTGTTTAAGCAAGGTTTTTCTCGCTCTCCGGCCAAAAATTGCATCTGTTAGCAATCTTTTTGGATTTTAGAGCGAAGCTTTTCAAACAATGAACCAGCTGACTACGAAAGGCATCTGGTCATGCTATATTTGCTTATGGGGAGCATAATTTTTAAACCCTGGGAAAAGTGTACCAAGGGCATGTGTGTGTTTGTGGAGGAGAGGGTATAGGGAGTGTTAGCATATGGAAAACCAGAGGAGGCTGGGCTGGGCTGGTTCAGACCCTGAGATCCCAGCTTGGGGAGAGTCTGATGAAATTCCAGCCCTTTGCAGCATGGCTCCAAGGGGAAGCAGCTTTAGCTGAATGATTTAGGTGCTGTTCCAGGGATACCTGGAGGAATGAGGGTGAGCCCAAACCTCTACCAGCACATGCCTGGCAAAGGCTGGGCCATGTTGGTGGAGCTGGGCTGGATTTAAACATCTCATGCAGGCTGCAGACCCCTTGGCTTTAAAACCCATCCATGCCACAGTCTGCTTCCTCTCTGACCTTGCAAACAGCATCCATGTGGATCATCCAGAGCAGTCAGAAAAGGGAGGGGTTGCCCAAATGCAATGGGCTGCCAGCTGCTGCCAGCTTTCCCTTGCTCTTCTGTGATGGAGCAGCAAGGAGGGGTGGGGAACACTGTGAAAAATAAAAGTTACGTCAGGACAGTGTGTAAAAATGAAGGGGTTGTTTCTATTTTTGTAGCAGGTACCAACTGAAGAGGGTTTTTTTAACCCCTTACTGTGACTTCCCTGGAGCAAAGTTCTCCTGGGGCAGACTAACCTTGCAGGTAGTGCCAAGAGGGGGGTGAACCATCAAAATCATAGAATTGTTAAGGTTGGAAAGACCTCTGAGATCATTGAATCCAGCCTTTAACCCAGTACTGCCATGTTCACCCTTAAACCATGGCCCCAAGTGCCACATTAACACTTTTTTGCACACTTCAGGGATGGTGATTCCACCACTTCTCTGGGCAGCGTGTTCCAGTTCCTCACCACACTTCCACAGTGTGAAGAATTTCACTTCACTTCACACAGTGAAGAATTTTTTCCAAATATCCAATCTAAGCCTCCCGTGGCACAACCTGAGGCCATTTCCTTTTGTCCTATCACTTGTTACCTTGGAGAAAAGCCACGGGTGTTGTCACTGAAGGGCTCTCTGGGGCTTGCATGGAGCTGGCTGCTGTGAGCCAGCCCTTTCCTTGCAACCTTGTAGGATGTAGCTTGGTGTGTTGGACATCAGGTGAGTGGAGAACTCAGTCAGCCACCATCAATTATCCCAAAGCAGCTCCAGATCCAGTTATCCCAAAGCACCATCATGGGCTGTGAGCGTGGGGAAGCAGGCTGCTGGATTGGATGTGGCATCACCTGCAGACTGAGGATCTAAAAGATGTTGCCAGAAGCTTGATTTGGAAGCCAAGCACGTGTGACAAAGCACTGAGGAGCATCATGGGTGTCTTTTTCCCCACCACGTGCTGTGAGCTTGCACTGCTCCCAGCAGCTGCTTTCCTGCGCGTCAGAGTGGCAGGAGCTTGTGGAGATGCACCTTCCAGGTGCAAATGGGTTTCGACCAGCCTTCAAATTGCTTTGAGCCACCACTGGCTGAGCTCCCCCCCACTCTGTCCAGTGGTCATTGGGAAGAGAAGGAATTCTGGCTGTGGGAGCTGTTGATGCTCCGAGGGGGAGGCACAAAAAGGCTGTGGAAGTGTCAGACTCGTAACCAAGACATGGCAGGGCTGGGGAGCGTGAAATCTCCCTGGGAAGAGCAAAGGGATGGCTGGAGCTGGCAGTTTGGTGACCTTCACTTGGAAAAGCTCCTGCTAATGAGGCATCTTGACTGGGTGCTGCTTTCCCTGCGGTGCTGAGGAGGGGATGGAGCTTGTTTATTGAGTTCACATCACAACACCCCCTGCCCCTGCCACCGTGGAACAAAACAGTGGAGTGGCAGCATCCATCAGCCCCATGCATGGAACTCAAGGTGAAGGGACAGCAGAGCCTGTGACATGAGAGGGTGACATGGTGACACCACGGCCGCAGCTGCTGGGATTTGTGTTTTTGCCAGGTCCCTGGAAAGAAGAAGCAGGTGTGGGGAGCAGGTAGAGCAAAGCAGGGGATAGAGCAAGGTTCCTCATGTCCAAATTGGCTGTGCAACTTTGACATGTCCTAATTTTTGCAGCAAAGCACATGTGTGGTGGCACATTGGGGCCTGGAGGACAGTGAGGGATGTTGATGGAAATGTTATAGAAGAGAAGGGACCCCTTCCCTGCACTGTGCAATTAAAGCCATTGGTGTGTCTAACAGAGCTCAGTCTGGGCTCCAGTGGATTTCAGATCAGCCCTCACTTCTCTGCTGCTTGAGAGCACACACAGCAAAGACTCAGCCCAGAGAATAAGAAACTGGGAGATGTTCAGTGATGCAATGGAGCATCCTGGAGACGCTCACGTTGGAGGTGCTCAGCTCTGTGTCTGGGCATCCCTCCCCAAAGGCAAGCTGCAAAACCCACATCCCCAAAACCCACTCTGGGTGCTGGGAAACCATCTTACACATTCACCCTTTCAAACCCTGATGCTGGAGAGGTTCCCCCCTCCTCCTGCTGTTGAGCAGAGCCTTGTGACTCACTTCCCTCCGGGCTGTCGCTTTGTCAGGAGATTTCTTTACCACCAGGAATACACCAAAGGATACTTATCAGTGTGCTGTAGACCATTAGCCCCAGTAATTACCACTGAGCAACATCCTGCAGCGAGCCGAGGGGAGGGAAGCCCGTGCCCTGATCTTTGCCTGCTTTATTGTGCAGTCCCCCTTTGCCTGGGAAGCTGCTTTCCGACGAGCCTGCCCAGCTGCTCATCGGAATTAATGAGGTTCTGCTGCACTTAATTGAGAGCGCTTTCTAAATTGGGGGTTTCAGGGAGGAAATGCAAGAGCCCGAGGGAGCCGAGCAAAGGGAAATATTTATAATGCAGCACGTTAATTATAAATGAGCAGTTTAGCCAATTTTGTTGTTCAGCCTCCCCTTGGCCCCCCGGAGACCTTTATTTGCTCCACCGCTTCTTTTCAACCCTAAACGAGCAGCAGGTCCAGATCCCTGCCTGCCTCACAGGTGTTCACAGCACGTGGGAAGGTCCTGGGATGTGGGATGACCCAGCCCTGCTGCCTTCCCTCCCCATTCCTCAGCATGGACCTCACTCCCTGCCCGGCTCTCCTGGCTGGGTGCATCTGGACACCTCTTGCTGCTGGGCCGTGGTGGGGACCTTGCCCCCCTTCCCAGCTGGTGTCTCTATTGGGACCACTGGTGGGAAAGAGATGGTCCTTAGCAGAGGGGCGGTGGGGAAGACCTTCACTGACGCCTCCAGGAGGTGACAGGGCCACCCATGTCCAAGGCACCCATGAGTGTCCCAGCTCTGCCATCCCCTGGAGTGCATTTGCGTGCCGGCCTCTGAAGTGGGGCAGGAAAGCTGGGAAGATAGGGAAGCCCACGAGCTTTGTGCAGAGCCTTCTCCTGGCAGGGCGTGAGGCAGCTCTGAGGAGGGGGCTGGCACAAGTGTACAGGGGTCAGCTGAGGAGCTCAAAGACTCAGTGGCCGTGTCAGACAGGATTGACACTGAGCAGACAGGTGGCCTGAGCCTCAACCCAGCTGCTCGGCACCTCTGAGGGACTGTGGGGTCAGGAGAAGTGCTAAAGCGAAGGGCAGAGGTTTCCCTGCCTCTCGTTGCTCTCAGACTTGTTTTGTCCCTACCCTGGAGCCAGGCACAGCAGAAGGAAGGGTCAGGTCTGCAGGCACAGGCTGTGCTGCCCGGGGGTGAGCTGAATCTCATCCAAATTACCTGTCCTTGACTCTGTGTCCTCATCTTGGCACGCTGCAGCTTGGGAAGCTTGGATGCACAAATGTTTCCCACATATGCCTCTTGAGCCGTGGTAAATATTTGGGACTCTGCTGCTCGGGCTCGCTGAAATCAGCCGCAGCTGTCTGCGTGCACAGATGTGGGGGCAGAGAGGAGGTTGTCCAGCTCCCACCATTGTAGGTGTTTGTGGTGTAGGATGAGGTTTACAAATATCTGTTAAAGTTAGGGAAGGGGCAGAGCCCTGCAGCAAGTCACGCTGTGATCAGGAGATGGTTACTGATGGAAAATGTCTGGGATTTGTACAGTATTTGTTGACTATAGCCTAGACATGCGTGGCATTTCTGCTGTGAAATCCTCTTCTTCTTTTGATGTGTATGTTTTTAGGAAAATAAAGTGGGGCAAAAGGTTAGTTACTAAGTATTCCCTCAAATTCTGCCTCCTTGCTCCATGCAGCCCCTGGGAATGTGCAGCATTAGTTACCTGAGCTGGGCTCAGAGGTCCTTCAATCATGTCCTACAAGAACAGGGTAGAACCTGAATACCCCTCATGGGCCTCAGCTGATGCAGGGCATCATAGACTGAGATGGCAAGACAAGGCTCTGCATCATTCAGTGTCATAGATCATGGGCCCAGGGGTGACATCCTTTAAGAGGTGACATTGCCAGATGCATGTTCCCTCCTAGTGACTTATGAAGCCCCCAGAGGAATTGTCTCTTGTGCCTGGAGTCTCTCTTAGGGTATGTTGATAAGTCATGGTTCTGCTCCAGGAGTGCAGCCTAGATCACGTCCCATTTAAGCACTCTTCATTGCTTGTAAACATTTTCCCCCCCAAGCATATTCAAGGCTGTGCAGCCAAAGCTTCAAGGGCACTGTAGAGTTGAAACAAGAGAGATTTGGATGTAAAATTTGAGTGTGGTTTCCCTGAAGCTGGTAATCACAAGACTGATGCAGTATCAGTGGAGCAGCGTTTGGTCACAGGCAGGTGGTGTAATTGTATTTAAAGTATGGCAGTTCAATAAACCAGGCAATGTTCCCATAGCTGGAGCTGTCAGGGTTGAGCTCAGAATGTAGAAAGTCACACTTGTATTAATATAAAGTAATGCAAGAGCTCAGGGGTGCTTCAGAAGTGGTTGGTCATGAAGGGCAGGGGATTTAATACTATTTCTACTAATCTTCTGGCTTTGTTTCTCTCTTTTATCCCCTACCAGGACCAGGAAGAAAATAAAGGAGCCACCAGCTGGCCAGAGTTCTACATCGATCAGCTGAATTCGATGGCTGCTGTGAGTATTCCCCCAGTGCTCTGGTGCCTGTGAGCCCCATGTGGGGCAGCAGCACAGTGGGGACAGTCTGTCAGCATTGTGCCTGAGGGGGTGGAAGGTGTTAACAGAGGCAGTGTCATCTGTTAGACCGACAGGTACAGCTGCAAAGTGGCACCTGGGGCTTTTCATACAATCACAGAGCCATGGATGGCATTTGGGTTGGAAAGGACCTTGAAGAACATCCAGTTCCACCCCCCTGCCATGGGCAGGGACACCTTCCACCAGACCTGGTCGCTCCAAGCCCCATCCAGCCTGGCCTTGAACACTTCCAGGGATGGGTCAGAGGGATGAGCAGGGGCTGTGAGCCATGAGGCAGTGTGCTGCTTCCCTCTGGGAAGGCAGGAACACCCAGTGCTGGCCATGGGCTGCCAGCCAGGCAGAGCCCTGAGCCTGAGCAGAGCTTGTGATCAAAGCCTGCCAGATGCCTGGAGGGTGGCTTTGATCTCCCTGACGTGCTGCTGAAGAGGAGCTGGGTTAAATGGAGGGGTCAGCACAGCTCCTCATATCTGCTGGGACCCTTCTCTGTGCTTTGGATTAGCCTCAGCCAGTGCTGGCAGGGCTCACCCTGACACCTCTGGCGGCCCAGCGGTGTTGGGTGGTGCAGGAACCACTTGGGGGGCTGCTTTAGCTGTAGCTGTACCCCATGCATGCCCAGGGAGCAGGCAGTCCTGCTGCCCTGGTGCAGGAGTCCAGTCCCAGCCCCAGCTAGAGAGCAAAATCCAGTGTGGGAGATGCATCGCATGCACACAGCCACTGTCCCCAACCCAGATGCACACTGGTGGCTTGCACTGGGAGGCTTGGGAGTGACACGATTGGCTGTTCACCATCCCCATGGCCTACTCTGGGTGCCCTCCAATAGCTCAGTGTCTTTTATGGATGTCTTTTTTATACTGTGGTGCCCCAAAACTGCCCCCAGGACTCGAGGTGAGGCTGCAGAGCAGAGCAGGAGTCGTGTGGGGGCTTGGAGATGGTGCCTTCATCCCGCTGTCCCCAGTCCAGGCTGTCTCCTTGCAGACCACGGAGGGGTTTTCCTCACTGCTCCTTTTCCCGAGTCCTGTGGTTGCCATAAGGATTCCAGACTTCCAGGATGGGTTTAGGATCCCCGTGGCTTGGCACAGTGGGCAGTGGGCACTGCCACTCCTCGGGCACAGGTTTTGCAGGGAGATCTCCCTTCTGACTTCTGCCTTCCTCCTTTCACAGAGAAAATCACTGATCGCCTTGGAAAAAGAAGACGAGGAGGAGAGAAATAAAACAATCGAAAGTTTGAAGACTGCCCTGCGGACAAAACCAATGAGGCAATTCCCTTCCCTTTCCTGGCTTTATTGCTGCGGTTGTGACTTTGGATTTGAGTTCTCTGGCAGAGCAGGGGGTTAAATAGAAATACAAATGGGAGCTGTACAGGGTGAGGAAGGCGAGGACTCTGAGGCATGAATTGCTTTTCTTTTTTACTTCACCAGCTGCTCTTTTTGTGTCACATTTTGTCATTTTTTTCCTTTCTCTTGGTCCTTTTAGTGACCAAGAGCCACCAGGACCTTCCTGTCTGTTTAGACAAATCAGGCAACTTTTTTTTTTTTCCCCCAAATTTTCCTTTGTTCTTACTGGAACAGAAGATAAAAATTCCTTACAGATTGGTTTTTTTTCCAAGAAAACAACAATTTTTATTGGTCAGCCAGGCCCTTTGTTTCAACTTCAACTCCTCTTGCACTTTATAAGGGAATAAAGTCACATGAATCTTCAGGCTTTTATGAAATGAAAAAGAGCTTTTGCTGGGGAGGGTAAAGGAAGGCTGGGACTCTTTCTGAATGTCTGTAGCTTTTTCTGGTTTTGTTTTCTCTGAAGTCTGCATGCACACATCTGCAACACTTGAGATGCCTCAGGTTGACATTTCGTGATGGGAATGTATTCCATCAGGAAATGCCTGACCTGTTTTGGTTATGTAAGAAACAAATTTACTATTGCTTGCAAATACCTTTCCCTCTTCCACCTGTGGTGATGGTACTTGGTAAGAAATTCACAGGGTTGAGGATGAGCTGATTCCTGTGACACCTGGACCTTGTGGATGCTGGCCCCTGCAGTGAGCAGGGCTGGTGGCCAGCCATGAAACATTGCAAAGTCCTTAAAAACTGGGCTTTGAGTGTTTTTTGAGGGATGCAGCAGGCTCTGTAGAAAATTTTACCTGTTAGACCTGTTTTTGCACCCGGGGAAGTGAACATCAACTTTCCTATTGACTTTGGCTGGAAGAAGATCAGGCTTTGAAGCAGAGAAAGCAGTTTTCCCCAAGCCTGCAATTACCCCTTTTGTTGCTGCCCATCAGCATGGCTCGTTTCAAATTAAAATCATCCCAGTGCTGGGATGTTCTTGGCTCGTTTGCTTTCCGAGCCCGTGCCTTTTGCCAGACTAGAGGACACCCAGCCTGGATGGCACTGGGCAGGGGGGCCCTAAAAGGCCTCAGCAGTGTGCAGTGTTGTGTCTGCCTGCTCTGGTGAATCTGCCTGGGGTGCTGCCCTGTGTTTGCTGTCTGCTTTCTGTTCAGTGGCATTGTGAGTCATCATAAAAAACAGAAATCTCTTAAAATTGGTGAGATGTGCCTACAGGAGGAGAAGGATGTGGATGGTGAGGCAGGAGAGGTAGCAGAAGGCAGAAAGGCTGGCACTGAGGTGTCTGCAGCTGATGAGTGGGTGACTTCAAGGCTTGGGATCTTCTTGCAGTCCAAAACTGGTCTCAGGTGAATGGGATTTAAGTCTCAGGTTGGTGCTTTTTGCAGTGTGACTGCAAACTTCCAACCTCCATCCCGGGACTTGTGTTGATGGCTGGATTAGGTGGTACTCTACCAAATATTCTCACTCTAGACAGCCTTGTGCAGATGATGGCCAGTTGCCTATGCTATCAGGCACCAATTAAATTGATTTTTGCAACCCCATCCCTGTGTCTGGGCCACAGGAGTCCTTCAGGCTTCCTGGTGTCCATGAAAAAGTATGTAAGAAGGTTCTAGGTTTACATCAGCAGCCATTTTACCCTGTTTGAGGGTAAAATGGTCCTTCAGCATTTTGTTTTAGAGTGAAAACCCCTTTTTCTGGCAGGTTTGTGACCCGGTTCATCGACCTGGATGGCTTATCGTGTATCCTCAACTTTCTCAAAAGCATGGACTATGAGACAGCAGAGTCTCGAATACATACCTCGCTCATTGGATGTATAAAAGCACTAATGAACAACTCCCTGGGCCGGGCCCACGTCCTGGCCCACCTGGAGAGCATTAACGTAATCGCTCAGAGTCTGAGCACGGAGAACATTAAGACAAAGGTGGCAGTGCTGGAAATCATGGGCGCCGTGTGCCTGGTTCCCGGCGGCCACAAAAAGGTACTGGAGGCGATGCTGCACTACCAGAAATACGCCAGCGAAAGGACTCGTTTTCAGGTAGGTGGGTCTCCTCTCGCCCCTCAGCCCCTGAAATTCGGCATTCCCGTCCCTTTCTCCTCCTGAGTATCTAAATGGCCACTTGCAAGCGTTTTGTTACGGCTGCTTGCGCGTTGAAAAATCCGGAATTACCCCAGAACCGTGTCTGATGTGATCTGCAGCTGAGCGAAGAGGGAGGAAACAGTTGTTTAAGGCAAAACCCACCAAAAAAAAAAAGCTTGCTTGTGCAGAGTCACTGGGATCACAACTCTGCAAGGCTGCAGCATACCTGGATGGGCTGATGTTAGCCCAGATGGGTGCTGGGGTGGCCAGCAGCTGATGGTGCATCACCAGCTGTGGGAGCATCACAAAGAGTTGTTCCTGTCTGTGTTCCCTGGCTGTTCGTGCAGCACTGGGGCTGTCAGAGGGCATTTAACTGACACTGTGTGTTTGGCAGACGCTGATCAACGACTTGGACAAGAGCACGGGCCGGTACCGAGATGAAGTGAGCCTCAAGACGGCCATCATGTCCTTCATCAATGCCGTCCTGAGCCAGGGGGCAGGCGTGGTGAGCGCTGGGGCTTGGGGAGAGGGAGGCCTTGGGGTGTGCTTGGGGTGCTTCTATTTCAGTGAACTTCCTGAGGATGTACACCTTGTGCTGAGCTCACATCTGTCCCTTGCAGGAAAGCCTGGATTTCAGACTCCATCTGAGATACGAATTCCTCATGCTCGGCATCCAGCCAGTCATTGATAAACTAAGACAACATGAAAATTCAACCCTGGACCGGTGAGTAGTGACCCCCAGCCCACTCGTGATTTTTGTCTGCTGCTCTTGTTTCCAGTTTCTGGTTCTGGCCTTCGGGAAAAGCACGTGGCTCTAGAGTCACACCTCTTACAGAAATTCCTTGCTGAGAGGGAGAAAAAAATTCCAGCATGGTTGTGCTGCCTTCTAACATAGGGTTGAGCTGTGAAGGATGTGCCATCAGAGGCCAGGGGATGCTGTCGGCCTTCATCCACCTCTTCTCATCCCAAAAGGCTCCTTGGACATGCTGTAGTGATTAGGAAGTCAAAGCTGAAGGTCCAGTTGGTGTTTCAAGCCAACAGCCTGTAATTTATTAATTATCACATTTGTATCTACATTTAACAGTATTTTTCTTCCCTTTCTTTGCTCAGGCACTTAGATTTCTTTGAAATGCTTAGAAATGAA
Source organism: Aleadryas rufinucha (assembly GCA_013397815.1). Taxonomy (NCBI): domain Eukaryota; kingdom Metazoa; phylum Chordata; class Aves; order Passeriformes; genus Aleadryas; species Aleadryas rufinucha. The sequence continues at coordinate 44,638 of VZTH01018225.1, forward strand.
GATGAGCTGGAGTTTGCCAAAAGATTTGAGCTGGTGAGTACAAATGCTGCTGATGCAGACACTGGCACTCAATGTCACGGTTAGTTTTAAAAACACCTGTGTGCCCTGGGACAAAGAGTGGATTCTGGATAAAATGTGGAGGTTGGAAGTCCTTCCTGTTGCCCTGCTCTTTTGCAACATCTGTCCTAGAGCCTGCTTTAGCCCTTTTGTCCTCTGGCTGCCCAACAGCTCTGTTTGCCCCTCGCAGGGCAGTGGGGCCGGTCTGTCCATCGGTTTTGGGGTGGAGGTGGCTCGTGGGGTCTGGAGCTGAGACTCGGGAAACAGGCAATGCTGTTGTGGGTGCAGTGGCCTGACCTTGCCTGGCTCCTGTCCACAGGTCCACATCGACACCAAAAGTGCAACTCAGATGTTCGAGCTGACGAGGAAGAGGCTGACGCACAGCGAGGCGTACCCGCACTTTATGTCCATCCTGCACCACTGTCTCCAGATGCCTTGTGAGTCCTGGGAGAGGCCAGGAATCCCATGGCTTGCTGGAGGCTTGGCAGCCCAGCTCTCCTGCCCGGGGGCGTCACGACCTCCCCTTTGCTCACGTCAGCCTCTCCCCTTCCTTCCCTGCAGATAAAAGAAGCGGCAACACTGTCCAGTACTGGCTGCTGCTCGACAGGATCGTGCAGCAGATCGTCATCCAGAGTGACAAAGGGCAGGACCCCGACGCCACTCCCCTGGAAAACTTCAACATTAAAAATGTTGTACGAATGTAAGTGCTCGAGTGTGGCCATCCCTTACTCGTCGCTGTCACACAGTGATGTTCCTGCTCCTCGGCTGGACACAGGCCAGCATCCCTGGAGCTGGTGACTTCCCAGGACTCACCCTCACCACCTTATAAATAAAGCCCATCCTTTTCATTAGACAGCACTTGCAAGCAGTACTTGAGATTTAGGAGTTTTTGCATGTTCCCTGATAAATTTTACATAACCCTGCTGGAGGGAGACACAGCAGAGCTGTTAGGTGTACCAGTTTGGGAGCCTTAAGTCCCACTTCCTCAGCCGTGTTTCTTGCTGGTGATGGTCACTTATTTGCTGTAGTGGGTTTGTCTCACATGCTACATCTCTTTTCCTTTTAGGTTAGTCAATGAAAATGAAGTTAAACAGTGGAAAGAGCAAGCAGAGAAAATGAGAAAAGGTGAGTGATGGAGAAATACACATTGTCAACTTTAACTTTGGCTAAACAGTTAATGTACACATGTATTTATATCTTTATTTATACGTGTATCTGCAGCCTTTATTGAGGGACTGAGATAGTATCATGCCATGGGACTGACATGGGAAATGGGCAAAGCAAATAATATTTTTTTCACAGAGGGGCTTCAAATGGGGTATTAAGGCACAGCACAGGATCCCTTCTGTCAGCTGCAGCTTCTCTGCAGGGCAGTGTGGGGTTTAGCCCCGCCATGGGCTGCCATTGGCAAAAAGGAATGTTTGTCACCCAAAAGTGGTCTCCTGGGGCTGTTTCAGAGCACACAGAGCTTCAGCAGAAGCTGGAGAAGAAGGAGCGGGAGTGTGATGCCAAGGCCCAGGAGAAGGAGGAGATGATGCAGACGCTGAACAAGATGAAGGAGAAGCTGGAGAAGGAATCCAGCGAGCACAAGCAGGTCAAGCAGCAAGTGGCAGATCTCACAGCACAGCTCCACGAGATGAGCAGGGTGAGACCTCAAACCTGCTTCTATTGTGGGCCTGGTCCCAAACCCCCTACAAATGCTGTGGGGTGCTTTCAGAAGGCTGGGCTGCATGGGGAGGGGTGAGAAAGAGGCTTGTTGGGAGAGCCACCACGATGTCTGTCCCTGGTGATGGGAGGATTTTGTCTCTCCACTTGCATTGGACCTCAGTCAGGAATGCTGAAGCTCTTGAGTGCTCACTTTGTTTCCTAAATTTTAACTAAGAAAATTAAAAATCAGCATGAGGGTGTTTCTTAGGTGTTGTCCCCCAACTCCATATGACCAGTCCCCATTCCTTTCTCTCCCAGAGGGCGATCTGTGCTGCCAGCCCTGGAGGACCTCCCATGCCACCAGGAGCACCTGGTGGCCCTTCAGCTTCTCCAACTCCTGGATCTCTTCTTCCCCCT
>VZTH01018226.1:0-56429 GCA_013397815.1 Aleadryas rufinucha
AAAGAAAAGAGAAAAAGAGAAAAGGAGATACCTAAAGTGCAGCTCAAGAGTCATAACACAAATTAGTGTCAAAAATATGAGTTATTTATTTGTTTAGACGCTCAGTTCCTACTAAGATTCTTCTACTCTTTTTGCAAAATGTACATATACATACATATATATATATACATATATATATATATGTACGTATTCATACTTCTGAATCTTTCCCAAGGGGTTCAATATTAAGCATTTGGTTCAGTTATTCTCGGGAGGAGTACTCCCTTGCTTTTTTAGCTATGTCTATGACTGTGATTTGCAGAATCACAGGAATATCAGCATCTTTTAGAACTGAGTTCTGACTAAACTAGTGGAAGAATAGCTAAGATCAGGCAGGCTTGGTCTAGGTATTGATTTTATTGACCTTTATTTTCCTTAAATTTCAATTGATTTTTTTATTTTCCCAAGATTCCAGATCTGTTTTAGTTTCTAGTTGCTGAGGGCTCATACAACTGTGGTCAGCAAGTGCCTTACAGATTTTCTATGAATTATTTTGAATATATCAATTTAAAATACAGCTTTGTGATATATTACATCACACAGCATCCATGTTATAGAAAATTTTGGGAACACCAAATTGCATATTTTAATTGACCTGTATGCAAAGACTGATATTTCCTAGGGGAGTCCTTCAGCCAGGGATACCACTATGTTCAATGAGGCCACAGATTCCATTTATTAGTCCATCTTAAAGCAAATACTTCAGCATCCAACATCAATCTGTGACTATAGATTGTCTTTTAGTCAGTAAAGAGAAAGCTTATGAAAACTAGGAATTATTGTTCTGCATTTATTGTTGTTTTTTCAAGTTTCATCATTATTTTCTTTTAAAAGTGAATGTTCCTAAATTATCAACTTAGCAAAAAATGCTGATTTCAATCTCAACTAGAAGAGCATTAATAAAATTAAGCCCCTTGTAAAACAGTCACGTGTTTTATTTTGTAAATATAAAAATTTTTAATGGAAGTGTGCATTCTTTGTTGGTTCTTCTTTTGTTTGGTTGGTTTTTTTTAATTATGTGCAATTGTTGGACTATGTGTTTTCAAAACTGATTATACTTCAGGAAGAAAAAAAATATATATGGAGAGCAAATTCTTGTTTCATCAGTGTCCTGAGGAGACTTTTGTATGGTACAAACATTTAAAATGTCTTTTTGGAAACAATCTAATTTAAGATCATTCTATAACTGTAGAGAACAGGTAAAACTAGCTCTGAGTGGCAGAAAATAAGCAGAGAGAGAGAAGAAGAAAACCCCAATCCTCAGCTTCCAATGTTGCTGCTGTCCACCTGTATGTAGAAGTCTGGTCAAAACTAGGAAAATTATAATATAGAACAGGATGTTCTCAGTGCTACAATTCAGATTAAATACCACGCTCATGCTGTAGGTCTGCATGGCTCCAAGTCTTTCCAGCTCTGAAAGTAAAATTCATTTATTCGGTAAGAGCTTCCCATAGAAGAGCTTTTTGACTGTCTGCTAGTTTCAGGAGAAAGAGAAAGAGAAAAGGAAAACTAGGGGGAAAATACCCAATTATTGCTAATTGTAATTTGTAAAATAAATGACTGCTTTGCCCCCCCCAAAAAAAATTCCTAGGGACAGAATCTCCTACTACGTAAAGTGTTACACAACAGGCAGGGACAGTAGCTGCTGAAAAGCAACAAATCACTGGGATAGTGATAAACAGGGTACAAGAGAAGAAAGAATGATACTAAAGAAATGTCTGCTTAAAAGCTGATAGCAAAAAATGAAGAACTAAAATATTGCCTTGGAAAACTGAAGCCTGGGACTGGAAGAAATCACCTAGATCACTGAAACTGGTGCCTTGCAGTTGTGTGCATTCATTGCCTCATCCAGCTTCAGCCAGCTCATCACTGCAGCTCTAAACCAAGTGATTTGTCTACGGACAGCTGCTGCACACAGGGAGATGGGAAACTGCAGTGAGGAAGCAGCCTGAAATGGAGAGAGGTCTTGGAGTCCCAAGTTCCAAGAGCCAGTACTCCAAAGACATCCTCACCCACTGAAAGAAACCCACCGAAAGAAATCCCAGCAACTGACAGATAAATCAAGGACATGAGGAAGGAAATGAAAGGAGTACAAATGTCAGCCAGCCAGTGACACCAAAAGAAAAGGAGATAACAAGAGTAGTATTCATATCCATATTCCTGAAATAACTGATAATTTACCAGGAGAAAACCCCAACAGGCTATAGGAATACAGAATAAACTAATATCTTTAGCTACTACTCAATTCTGGTATCTCAGCATTCAGAGCATTTTAATAATGCCTGAAATAGAGAAAAAAACTAGTGCTGATTGTCACATATGATACAGTAAACATCTATATGTTCAATAAATAGAAATCTAAGTACAGTAAATAGATATTTTATAAAGCAAAGCGTATGACAGGTGAATCAAATAATATTTTTTATTCTGTTGGCTGTGGGGAAACTTCAATATAAAAAAAGGAGGAAGGAAAAGAATAAGGAGAATATTCAACTTGTTTGACAAGTGAGTTTTTTTTACAAACATAACCAGGTAGTTAAGTAAAATAAGAATACCTTTCCTGGAGAAAATTCCATTGTAACAGCACTTAATCCTTTTTGTTCATTTTTGCTTGAAAGAAAATAACAAGATGAAAACCAGAAATTCTCAGCAAAACAAAATTTTCTCTGTGGAATATTTTATTTTCAGGTGAGATGTTTGCTCTGAGCCAGTTCATCATTAAACATCATCACCCATGACTGCAGAATTTGCTGGAGGCTCTGGTTCAAGAGCCTTTTACCCCAGCTCTTGGCTGTAACCTGTGTCACCTTGCTCTGCTGTGAGTGAAACAACAGTGGAGGTTTCCTGTGTGAAATGCCTGCCCGTCTATACTGGCACCCATATATCTATATATGACAGTTTTAAACTGTATCATTATGTTCTATCTAAATTAAGGTATGCACAAATGCCTTACCACAAATTAAAAATTATTTATGTGTTATCAGCCAAAAAAGACTATCAGCTTTAGACTGCAATTTAATCTGTTTCATATTCTCAAGCAAAATTTCTCTGAAGATATTTGAAAAAACCGTGACTTATAAACCCTGACCCTGTGATATCACATTCTTGGATTCTTGCAACAGCTTATATGGTCTTTCAAATACTGTGGTTTTTTGTTACCCTCAAAGTTACGATTATATTTAAAATGCCATTAAATCCAGGCAGTGTTTCCTAGTTAAGCCTTTTCTCTGTCTCAATTGTCCTCTCTTTAAAAATTAAGTTAAAACCTTTCAAGTTATTAACACTCTCAATATTTTCATTTTTAGAATAAAAGTATTTTAATTTAAAAATTACTAAAACTGTTATCAAAACTTTCTACCTCTTCAAAACTAGGTTCACAATAAAAAGAAATGTGAAAAGCCAAATTGATCCATTAACACTTCAAAAGGCTTAGCAGTGCCAACAATATATGTCAGTCAGTCATTTCCCATTTATTAATTAAAATGACAAAACCTCAACAAAGGATTAGAAAGAGGAAACTTTTGATTAACTGTTAAACAAAGATCTGTTAAAGGTCTTTGTTTCCTAAAATTTTAATCTCTAATTTTAATTTGAGCCAATCTAATTTCTCATTTTACTAAAAACAAAACAAAAAAAAAGTATAATTTTTTCAGTGGAGCAACCCACTATCATCATTACAGACAGACTAGTAGGCACAAAGACAATGCAAAGTAAATCAGCTCTTTATGCTCAACTCTGCTGGGTGTGGCTGAGGTGGAGTTATTTTTCTTCATAGCATCTTGCATGGTTCTGTCTTCTGGATTTTTGACCAAAGTGGTGATGATAATTCAGGGATTTTGGCACTTGGAAGGGGGAGCAAATGGTTGCTTTCATCTGGGGTTAACCCAATTCTTCAATGAATCCAACCCACCAATTAATCTTTCATTATTTTAAGGGGTTTTAAAAATTGTTTTGTTTAGGTTTTTTAATACATTAACATCCACATAAAACTTATACAAAATGAAATCTAAATTAAATACCTGCTCTATGAGAGATTAGGCAAATGTGAACAAAAGGCAGAAATTCAAAGAAAGCTAGTTCATACTGTCAGAAACAGGCATCCCAAGTTTTCAGTCAGAAGGACACATTTTCTGCATTGCTAAAAAGCCCCCAAAAATTAGTGTATGTCACAGTAATCCAAATAACAGTAGCAAAGATATGGACAGGAATGGCAGATTTCATGCAGAAGAGGAAAGATCACAAACTAAGCAACCCACAGATAATAGAACTTTTTTTGGTGTTAACAATAATACCTGAGCCTTTTTTGTTGACCTTATTTCTTTACTCTCATTTATTTTTATGTGAATATATTTGAATGTGCACATGTTAAGTTGTTAGTTATAATACTTTTTGAAGTTTGAAGTTTTAGCATTTTCTTTTGTACGCACAACTCACCATTTCATGAAAGTGTTCCTATCTTTCCAAATACATACTGACCTAGTTTTAGTGTCTGAAGGTCAGTAGTAACAATCAGGAATTACACAGCTCAACTTTACAATGCTAGGGAATGCTAAAATATCCTTTCTCTTTCTTTTCCTTTGAAGTGTCATGATGAAATGTAATTTCCATTTCTTCCATTTTGTTTTAGCTTACCACAGTGTTCTACTCACATACAGGATGCACTGAGACCTCCTCAGATAATTATGACATTCAGAAAATGTAAATTTTATTTTCCAGATCTACTACAGAAATATTTTCAGTATCTTTAACTATGTGCAGGCATTCTGCATGCAGGCAGCCTTTTGTTCTTATTCATATCTTCTTCTACTCTCTCATTATCTAAAACAATGTTAGGCAAGCAGTTTATTACCTCCACATTTCTGCAGCCTTCCTCAGAGGTCTCCTCATCTCTTATCATTTATCTAACAACCAGCAGACAACTTCCACATGTTACTTGAACTATTATGAGCCAACACATTCCATTTGCCTAGTTTAAGAGCTAGAATACAAAATACTTTATTTATTTGCCTGGTTTAAGGCATTTCACACAAACATCAGACTTGGCACTTAGTCAGACTCCAGGGACCATGCCTACAAATTAAGTAGCCAAGAGAGGCCCTTAACTGGGATTTGGCTTATTGAGATGAAATGTGGCCATTGGCAATAGTCCAGATTCCCCACACTTTGCAGTATTCTATAAAAAACAAACAAACAAACAAACAAAAAACAACCAAAACATGGTTTAGCTGGCTTTTAGCACGTATGGAGACAGCTCCAAGACAGCAAGGACAAGCCGTTGCTTTGGAATAGATTTTCTGGTTCAACTAGGATTTGACTTTACTGTAAATGGAACTCTAGCAAATGTCCTTAAGGAACCTAGGGAAAAAAATTGTTTACAGTTAAACTTTTATATTTCTTCACCGTGATTTTAAAATGCTGCGTTTGTCAGACAGTGTACTGCTTCTTTCTCGGTAATTTGGAAAGGACGGTAATGATTCATAAAACAAGCTGCTACTAATGCTCTGGAGGGCATAGACATGTTTTTGTATTAGTTTTGTAATTTCTTCTAGATGAGGTATATAAGCCCTTAGCTTCTATAGATACAAAATCGGATATTAAATATTAAAATTGCCAGTAATTTTGTAGCCTACTGTGGGCAATTAAACCGTGGTGCAGGTTTTAATGACTCAGTCTCTCTACCTTGATTTACTTACAGATGATAATTCTGGTAGATGAAAACAAATCTGGAAAAAATTACTCCTTCAAATGAAAAAGTAGAGCTAGATCTCCATGTTTAACCTTTTGCAAACCTCAGAGATATTTCAAAATGACATTAGGCTAAATCTCTTAAAATTGGTCAACACAAATTCTAATACTTTGGTGTATTGCCCTTATTGAGGTGGGGGTTTTTGTGTGATTATTTTTTGTTTGTTTTTTCCTAAATCAGTGTGATACTAAGCTGTTCCTATTTGAGCTGCCACAGAGACTTTGTGAATGCTGAAATTTAGATGTGTCACATTTTCATTCTCTTCCAGGTCTAGCCTAAATTTTTTATACATATTATATTTTTTGATGCATAGAAAGTTCCCTTCTTGACTTCTAAAAAACTGAAAAGAAAAAAGAGCTCTTCTACTCCACTGATTAGAACTCATACAGCATGCCAAAGCCACTCAACTTAAGAAATCAAAAATGTTTCATTTTTTTCAGCAACATGTAACAACAATTTTGTTATTTTCTATTTCAGCAATACATTAGAATAATATATTTCACAAACAATTTTATATTGTTGATTTTGAGTGCTACTCCAGGACAAAAATAAAATTAGATGTAAGGAATCTTTATATCGTATATACAAATATGACGATTATATAGTCAAATGTGTATGACTGTTTAGGATGTAAGAAGTTGTTTTCCTGAGCAAGAAACACTTTTTCTAATATTTTGACAAATATCTTGTGATATTTGAGGGGACAGATACCACCTAGCAGGGAATACTATGTAAGTCCAGGTCCTCTCTTCCCTTTTCATATAGCTCTGCCATCTGTTATAACGTGAGGCACTTTTGCAATAATATAATGACATCCAGAAAGAGAGTTGTTCCCTTGTAACTACATAATTAGGAAAAGTCCCACAGATAACCAATATCATCATATTAACACAAAATCAATGAGTGGGCAGGGTCTACTGAAGCATGAGTCTGCATTTAGATGTGGTTTTGAGCATAGATGAGTCAAGATAGGAGAAAAATGTTCCTATCTTTTTCTCAACTCTCCCTTACTTCCTCAACAAAGACAGTCACCCACAAAATCTGTTGGAAAGAAACCTTCATATCTGGCTACCCCTCATTAAAATGTTATAAGTGAAAACCCAGTGATGTTTTTCTTTGTATTATTTTTACATAACCATAGTTAAGCAGGCAGGTCTAAGGGGGCAGTTATTTCCCACATAGGGTAGAGTGATGTTTAGATTTTAACACCTCCATCCAGCTCAGGTGCAACCTGTGCAGCATGTCTGGCTTTGGCCTGACTGTGCTTATCCTCCAGCTGCTGATACAGGTGAAACTTCTAAAGAATTATTTAGCTTCCTTCCAACTAGACAGGTGAGATCCCAGCAGCCGTTGATCCTTGGCAACTGGGAATTAAAATTCCACCCCAGTATGTTATGAGTGGGAATTACACTTCTTGAGGGCAACTGTCAAAACAGCCCCTAAGAGAAGCTATTTTACACCACCTTCTGCATCATTTGACTGTGCCCATCCCCACAAGACTTTGAAAAGTAGCTGCTCCAGAAACTGTGTTTTCTTCTGTTTGGATTTTTTCTCTCTTTATTATTGATCTTTTCTTTCAAGTTTCTCTGCATGTTTGTTGGTCTTTTGCTTTATATATTCTCTTTGACAGACTGCAGCCCTTTTTTTTTTTTTAGCGCATTTATTTAGTTTGTTTTCTTCTGCCTTTCTGTCTGCTCTTCATCTCCAGCCTCCTGGAGATGCATAAAAGACTGATCACAGTAAAGTTTGACTCAAATTTTCCAACATGCAACAGGTGAGGAGGTTCAAAACCAGGCAAAACTTACCTTCTCATCGATATTTAGAAGAGTAACTGAAGCAGTTTAAGCAGACACCTTCAGAAGAAAACATTTTTAAGGTATCCTCTACTTAGATTTATAGATATGCTGAGTCTAGGAGTGTGTAATGTTGATAAAATTAAATTGCATTAGACTCTTCTGCTCAATAAATCCAACTCACACTCCCTTGACACTGGCTGACTTTAAAAAAACAAAAATACTCTTCACATGTTCTAAACATTCAGTACTTCTCAAACCTGGCTTCTCTTTGTAAAATGTTCTTTTTCTGATGCTTTGTATGCTTCTGTAAAGGTTTCATTAAAAGAAATAAGCATACACATATTAAAAACACCAAACCCTTCTATTCATTTCCTTATTATAGCATTCAATCTCTTTGTGGCACTGTGCCTAGTTTGTATTACCAGGACTAGGTTTTTGCAAATGAAACTCTTTCAATTAGTGTTTCAGGAAGCAATTAAATTGTCTAAAATGTATTAATGAATACATTGAAATCTGGAAGAGTACCCTTTTTCTAATACTTCCATTATTAATGCACCATCTGTTTTGTTTTGTTGCCTCACTAGTGTACAGTTTCAGTAACCTCATGTCCACAGAAGACAGTATTCTCAAAAAGCAAAGCCAAGAAATTTAAGCTGATAAGCAGTCTTAATTATACAGTATACATTCCAAATAATTTTACAGATACAATAATCAAGGATTACTTTTTTCCTCTCTCTTTTTTGAATGTTCTGTGTGGCAAAGTTCTCTGAATAACTGTGGGTTTGATCTCTGTTTTCTTGCAACAATAAAGACAATTAAATATTTGGCTTCAGTATCTGGGGTTATTTCTATAGCAGTCAAAGAAACTAACTCTTAGACAAGGACACGTACAATAATGAGGCGTAGGGGCATTCAAGCTTTCATTAGAGAAAAGGCTACAGACATCAGATGCATTTTGGGCATTATTTGTGTAGAGTACTTGAAAGAATTTGAGCTAATCGAGGTAGGGCCATGTGTATCACCATCTGTAGAGAGCATCCATAAAATATCCTGAGGTGATGACTTAAAAAGACACATGAAAAATATTAATTCATTCAGGCTGCCGGAAATATTTCTTTCTGTTTCAATGGTAGGAATCATCTCATTTGACCTCAAACCAAGCTAAAGTATCAGACAGTTTCAAATATGTTCTAAAAGGTGCAGACTGCTCCCTTATACACATATGGCTCTTTTGTGGGGTGAAACAAGGTGCAGGGTGAGACGATGCACTGGATGCCCTTACAGTGAGGGGCAGAGCAGGCATCGACCTTTCACCTCAGTATTGAACAGCTAATTTCTAAGGATTGGAAGCAACTTTAATGTTGCCAGTCCCACGGTAGCTAATCCTGAATATGCATTTAGCTGTGGAGATCCTGAGATACATTGCTTTATCTTTCCTGTTTGTATTAGAAACATAATTGTTTATAAAACTCAAGTTTGCAAAATCTCTCTCATGACAAAATTTGTGGGCCCCCCGGCAGTTTCTGCAAAGAACATGAGTCACGTCTGTTGTTCAGGATGAAGGCTGTTTCCATTAAAAGATGAGGCCAGTTGATGGTAGAGGGATGATGATGAGATTTCTTTGGAAACAGCTAGACCTTAGACATAAAAGAGCTCAAATCTATGCGATTTCAGAGCACCAGCCTCAGTGTGCGTTTCAAACCCAAGCTTTCAGAAAGGCCAGAGGTGATGTGCATCAGGAAGGACTGGCAGTGACGGGTATTATTTCAATTGGCATCTCTGGTTTCTTGGGTTTAATGTCGGGGGGGAGTTTCTTATCATTTGCTGGTTCATTTGCCAGCTGAAAGTCCCCCACCCTTCCCAGGAGTAAAGCAAGCAACATATAGATTATGTGTGAGCAGATAAAAGGAGCCTGCTATCAGAATGAGGATTTTTATCACAGATTTGTGGATGAAACACCATAGCCTACTACAGAGTACAAACCCAAGATTCTCAGGTCCTGCAGGCTACATTGTATTTGTTACCATTTCATCATTTAAAAATTAGCTTGCGTGCATCCACCTGAGCTGCATTTAGGTCCAAGCCCTCTGAGAAACCTATGCTCTGTTGATTTGTAAGAGCTTAAGGAGAAAAAAAAATTTGCATTTTTGTTCACTTTAAGGAAGCTTTTTATTACCCGAACAGTGTGAAGGGATCTAGTATAAAGGAGATTTAGTCCTTAAATTTTAAACATTATATATAAATTTAAATTAGTCTCTATTCTTCAAATTGTTGTCATTATGGAAAGGTCAGAGATGATGAATTGTTTGTTGCTGCTGCAGATATAATGTACTGTACAGTTCTATTATTTTCTGCTGAAGAAAATGTGATTTATTGTATAGTGTCAGAAAATATTTGCTCCAGGCCCGCAGTATATGAAATATATAGCCTGTTTTCAGCCATGTTGCTTAAGAGTACTACCATACAATCCTCTGAGGCTAAAAAGGAGATCTTTCTAGTAGTCTAAATGATTATTTAGTGATTTAGCAGGAACACTATGTCTTCAAAATAGTTTTCACAGCTACACATCAAATGGTCTAATTAATAGGGAAAAAAGCAATAAACAAAACATGCACTAAGTGGCATTTCAAAAGCTATTGACCTTTGCAGATGTTTGAGGAGACATTCTGTATGCTGTAACCACAGCCACACGATGGGAGTCACAGTTAGAAAGTCAACAAAAAGCTGTGGCTTCTAATCACAAAATGAAACAAGATTAAACACTAACCTGTATTTAAAAAAAAAAAATCTATGTAGAAACAGTTTCTTCATCTTAGTTTTGCTTTTTATCTTTTTCCTCTCCCAAATCAGAATGAAAAAGCAGGAATAATTTAAAAAATAATAATTAAAAACCTAAATTGTAAAGTAATCTTTACTTTGATTGAAATTGTTTACTTACTTCTAACAACTTTAAAAGTACTGCATTTGACTCAAAGTGAAAATCTAGAAGGTGAATTTAAATCACAGACTTGGAGATTTTGAAAAGATGCGGAAGGTTTTTTTAAAAGAAATTAAGTCTAATCACTTTTCTGCAAATGTACTCAGTTCCGGAAAATCTGCCCTTTCAGGCAAATAAAGGTTGTTGAAAATTTTCTAACCTGTTTCAGTTGTGTTTTCTGATCTGTAATGTCATAATTTCATTTCAAATCATCAGGATTTTAGCAATGAACATTTTGAAAAATAGTGTCTTAGTCCAGCCTGTGCCACAATACCTATTTTGAGCAACAGGACACACAACCATTTTGAAAATGGACAATTTTTGATGAGAGTCTTTGAAACAGGTTTCAAGTCTTCAGTCTCTACTGCTGAATTCACCTTCACATATGAAAAACAAGAACAGAGTTATAATTACCTCAAGGCACTTATTTTCAAAGAGTATCTGGTGCATTATATCTGCTCAATAGGAAAGTCTCAAAGAGTGTGGGGAGACAGTGTGAAAAGAAATGTAAGGAACACAAGAAGCTGGGAAAACTGGCATGTGCATGAACACACGCCGAGAAAGGCAAAGAGACATCTTTCCTAGGGTGTCTTTCGAGAATTATGACATCAAATTCTAAAGCACTTTACAAAAATGTGGAAAATTCATCTCAGCTGGTAGCTCTGTTAATGTCAGTGGAGTTACAGTGGGAATGAATTTGTTCCAATGAGAGCATCACAAGAGTACACTACTGTTAGACTGTTACATTGGTTATTAACTCGCTTTCCTTTCAGTGATAAAGAGTATAGCTGGAGCTTCGTAGGTCTATTTTTAAACTATGTAAAGTATTTGCTGCACAGATCAAAGAAATATGAAACCAAACTTACCATGGCACAGACTGGTGGAAAAATGGGCTAGACTGAAAGAAATGTCTTTGAAATATTCTATGGACCCAGCATGAATCCTGGTTAAAGTTGCATAGCTTTCCATTTAAAAGGTCACGTTCAGAATTGGCTTATAACTTTGTGAGAGGGTTACTTTTCAAGCTGAAATTGTTCATAGTTATTCTCAGTGAGACACCTTTTTTTAAGATAATGAGCAAAAAAGGGGAAGTGATTTTTAAATTTTACTTTTGATTAATTGCCTTCAGTGCATACGAGAGCAGAGATTGAGCAGCTGGTGTGCATCAGTATCAAGAAGGTGAAAAATGTGGTTCAGGCAGATGAGAAACTTGTCTCCCTGAGTGCAGAGAATGACTTGGGAAGCACTAAATGGATTAGGGATAATACTGGGACTGAAGAAGGGAAGAATGGTGACTAAACCTGTGAACGTATTTCTCAATTTTGGGGTTTTTTCCCCTTCAAATGCTCTTGGCATCCCATTTTCAGTCTTTCCACTGTGGATTTTTACTCTTAGAGATATCTGAGCAATAGTCTGTGGTGTGCAATGAGCAGGAATATAGTCCCAGGATGAATAGGGCAAAACAAGGCTCTGTCTGCCCTTGGGATCAGACTTGCACAAAATAACCCCTCATGTCTATCCACAGAGAAAGGTCACCTTGGTCCTGCTTGGGTAGATCTGTTTCTGATATGTCAGTTGTAAATTTTGGGCCTAGCCCTGCCTAAGAGTGCTGAGCTAATACATGAGGGAGAAACTGCCCTGATGTCTGCCTCTCCTGAAGATGGGGTGGGTTTCCAAGATGAGCTCTAGATTAGGCATGTGGTGAAAAACACACAGCTAGGGAGGCTCACACAGCCTGTGCCAGATGCTGAGGTGCCATTCATGCAGGGGTGCATTTAGCTAGAAATGAATTTAGGGAAAGGACCTTCTCCCCTAGGTCCATGAAGGTTATCTGATGGACAGTCTAGGAAACAGCTGAGGCTGTCGTAAGTGACAGTCAGGACCTCTGCCATAATTTGTGTACTGGCATGATGGAGGTGCTTTATCAGCAGCTGTCGGGTGACCTTTGGCACGAACTGAGAAAGGAGAATGGTGCTGTATCAGATACTGTCCTGGCCCTCAATCATCCCAGAGGTTTGTCCTTCCCTCCATGGCCTACCCCTTCCCTAACCCTGGAGACTAAGCACACACCTTTGGTGTTCCCACAGTTGCCCTCTCCTGCCCATGCTGCTCCTGAAACAGCTGGAAACACCCCTTGCTCGTCTCCTGGCAGAGGAACAGATTGTCTCTACTGATTAACCAGGTGCCTCTCCCATGGCTTTACTTTGGATGAGCCATCCTGTTCACTACCAGTGCAGACTCAATCTCAGAATCACCCCTCTCCTTCCTCTTCTGTTTAGCTTTGTCCTGAATTAGCTGAAAAAAGGGCCCTGATTTCTGCTCCATCCACCTGAGAAGAGAGACAATTGTCCATAGGTGCCTCCTCAGCACTGCCTGTTTCCTGGCACCACAGAGCCTGGTCCCCCTCCTTGCTGTAGCCTTTTTGTGTGCAATAAGATGCAGCAGTAAACAAAGAATAAGTTTTGCCTGTTCAAACACGTTAATGACCAAACAGTCAATACTACCCTATTCATTTATTAGAAACTGAGAAAATGCCTGTTACCTTTTGAGACCTGACTGCTGCAGGTGGTGGGTTTGTTTGTTTAGTATATAAGAAGCTATCGATCAGAATATTTAGCCAAAAGTTAGAATGCTTATTGTGAAGTGTTGCTGAGATGTGTGGTTTCACTGGGCTAATCTAAAGCAAAAATTATTAAAGTCAGGTCAATAATATGGATTGCTCCCTTCTTTAACATCTTGCTCAAAGAAATACAAATAAATTTATTTATATCCATTTGTAATATAGATTTCTGCATCCATCTCTAATATACTAACATTTATTCTTGTGGGAGTTCAACTGGTAGGTTTTTCCTTATCATATTTATTGTCATTAAATTTGTTGAATAATTTTGATACATAATTTTATGTGTATATCCTGTGAAATAGCTTAATAAAATCAGTGTTTAAGGCTCTTCCAAAGCTTTGAAAAATATTTACAAGGAAGATATATTATGGGTTCTTGACTGACTAAGCTTGGGAAATATATTTTCATATTTCCCGGCAATATTCCCTCTTTTGCTATATATCAAAAACAGATTTCCTCCCCTATAGATTTCTAGTTTCCTATGTAAACACGTTTGTCTGCACTAGACCTTCACACTTCGTAAATCATACCCTACTTGCACACTGTGTTTTGTTTGTGACTATAAGCAGGAGCCCTGTGCTTCCTTTCCCCAAGTGAAGTAATTTGTACTTTTGTAATTTTATTGACTTCTGTGTATGAAATTTTAGTTCGAATAAGCTTATGGCAGCTTGCCTGTATATTACTGCTCAGTTATAAAGCACTCCAAATGCATTATGAAAACTTTGAAGGTACAGAAATGAAAGATCATTTGCAAAGAGAATATATACAAAAGGTCACATTTGATACTTAGATAGGATTGATGCTTCCCTGCATCCCAACTGCTCCTCTTGTGAGCCATGGAGCTGTATAGATAAACACACTTATCTTTCTTGATGGCAAAAATTCCTGCTTTCTAGAATCAGTCAAATAGTACAAAAACCAGTGGGGTCTCCCTAGAGGCATGTCCTCATGTCTAGTTGTTCATATTTGTGTTTTTCAGCTGTCTCACACAAGCATAGCATCCACATTCAGGCACATTCATCACTTCAGCATTAGGAGGCTTATCACTTGCTGTCATAAGGTGATCCACTGACAGATGCTCTGGCATTTTCATCACCCTCAATACTGTTTCCATTATATCTTGTATAGGTTCTCTGAAGGGAGATGACAAGCACATGTGGAGACAAATTCTTTGAAACACCTAGTAAACCCCAGTCTTTCTTTTCAAGGAGTATTGAATATTTCTAGTTTATTTGAAAATGGGTTGTGCTCTCTGAAGAATTTGAGTTTATTTTGGGAGGGGGTAGATTGTAGTGGTGGTGAAGGTTCTTATCCATATGTATTATGTAATTATGGTCCTTTTAGAGAATTTTAATTCATCACACTATATTTATTACAACTCACCAATCTCAAGGCACTGTTAAACATATGCAATAAATTTCACACATGCATCTATTTCTTTATGTAATTAAAACTCATCACAGAAAGCTGAAGGATGATGGGTCCAAGATCCTACCAAAAAATTGGAAAGCCTCTTTCAGGAGACTGATTGTACTTCATACGATATTGCTAATAAATGCATTCTTTTTTTTCCTCAGAGCACTGACAGCCAAACTAGAGTGGTCAGAAGGAGAAAACTCTGCAAAATAATAATGTGGCAATAGAAAGGCTACTTCTGACTATCTTTTCTGTAATAACCTTTCTTGTTCAAAGCTAGTAGCAGAAAAAAAATACTGGTACTGTTATTTGCCTTTTTTGGTTTTTTGGTTGCTTGAACTATTTACAATATCTCCGTTATTTTCCTCTTCTGAGAGGAGGGCATAGAAAAGCATATTTATTGTACTTTCTGGCCTAAGTTAACCACAGGGCTTGAGGTTTAATATCCCAGCACTTCACAAGTCTCATGTTTACAACATCTGTGAGGCAGTGAAGTTGTAGATGGTATTGTATGACTTTTTTCAAGGCTGAAAGAGTTTAGCAATTCCTTGAAATTCTACAGCATACATTCTAATGCAGACAAATCCTTCCTTCATGTACAAGTGCAACATCAATTATCTCTATGGAAATAGTCACTGAAAATCAGAATACAGCATAATATTATGTATATGCTTCTGTAGGAGTGAATCTGGTACCTGATTTGCTCATAAACCACCATAACCATCCCACATCCTCCGTGGTTTTGAAAGGGAGGTTGTTTTTACGCTTGTGCTTTGCTCTTGCCCCTCGGTGTGAGGATGTTTGGTGAACATGATTTTCAGGCAATATAAGACAGCAATGTCAACACCCATGTGCCAAGCCAGCATATGAAAAAGTGCAGAGAGAACAATGTTCACAGGCTGTGAACAGGAAAGCAGCTATCGGGGTGGAGGTGTAAACCATGTCTTTTCTAATTAGGCTAGAGCCGAATAGTTTGCAAAGGTTCCAATACCCCTTTTGCACCTGTAGCTGGTCACTGACATTGTGTATGGGATGTCTGACAGCATTTTGAGTTCAGGGTGGGATATAGGACAATAGTTTCTGCAGATGAGCATTTTTGTGGATATTGTTTCACACTTTGAACCCGGAAAAAATAAAGTTCTGAGAAAACAGCATAAAATAATATTTTGTCCTTTTCCTATTTAAATAACCTGTATTTTAATATATGCTGTGTACATACAAAGATATTTTTTATCTAATTTTTTTGGGCAGGAGAGGGTTGTTTGCTTCCACCCGGGTTTTGGCTTTATGGGTTTTCATACTGCTGCTGTTCATTATTTTGAAGAATGGTGGAAATAAACACTTTCAGACAATTCATGGAGATAATAACCAAGGCTTCTGTATGTTTCTTCCCCATTTCTTTTCTCAAAGACTCCACAGGATAGGCAAGAACTCAGCTTCTGAAATTTAGATTTATCACCAAGATGTCTGATCAATATATCCTTGATCTCAGCAAGACTCTCCCACCGGGAGTTGAACTAGGTGCAGATTTATTTAGAGCAAAGGAGCCAGTGTGTAGCTGTTCCAAGATGACTTTCTGGGCACTGCTCATTTGTGGGCATTAGCTTACAGGCTACCCGATTCTACAGATCTCTTTACCCATTGTTATTTCAATGTATCAAGGCATAAGATCATGACAGTCCATATATGTCAGATTATATATTCTCTTCTCATTGTATTGTCTTGTTTTTCTAGTACCTTTTCTGGGCTAGTTGCATTTGTTCATTTGTTTGGCTTTACATAGGTTTGTTCTAATATTTGAATTGACCCAGCAACACACATTCAAAAGACTGTTTTGTGAGTAAGACACACACATTCAAAAGACTGTTTTGTGAGTAAGAATGTTGACCTGAATAAAACCCACCAAATATTCCAGGTAAAATTTGCCCTTTTTAATTATAACCTCTCAGGTAGACCTGTAAAGTGTGTATAAATTTTTTATGTTCACAACAATGAAAAGCGTGTTCATGAATTCTATTAGTACTGTAGCTCTACGCACTTAGGATAAAAAAATGCAGATTCCAGTCTTTAGCATAACCAAATTATACAAGTCTAGTGAGCAGGGATATAAATAACAGCACTGATGTCTTCAAGCATCAACTGATGTCTGCTAGACTTGACAGGTTCTAGTAATTGGAGAACCTGTGATTGACTTAGCAATGCCTGTGCTTCTGTATATTGCTGTAGAAAGAAAGCTTTCTCTTTGTGTGTGGAGAGGGGTAGGGGAGTCTAACAAAAAAGAAGATCAGAAATTATTTTAATTTATTAATCTCAAATGTCAGAACCACAGAGACTTTAATCATTGCTCTTTTTAAGGTCCATTTATTATTACTGATTTTTCTTTTCATATTTCCCAAAATTCGAAATTAAATAAAAAAAGATAATTGGTTCTCTACTTGATAGCTGCTTCTCTGCCCATTGTTCAATAACTGATGGGTACTTTTGGAGCTGCAGTGCTCTATGGGACCTGAAAAGTTTACACAGCACATGGATAACTACCATGATGCTTTTGCATCCCTGGAGAACTTTTACTGTAAACCCTTAGAATTGGCTATACAGCCATGGTTCAGAGTGTTTGTCACAAAGCAGCATTTAAAGGACTCATTTGACTTTATAATGTCTAATTTGTGCATGTTTTTATTAGAACGAGAGAGTTTGAAATGAGCACAAGGGCAAAATAAGACATAAATTAGGACAGTGACTACTCATAATACTCAAAAATTCCCCTTACACTTCCATATTTTTCTGACACATTATCTCTCCCAGATGCAGTAAGAGTGAAGCACCAGCTATGTGTGTCAGCAACAGTGTCTTAAAAACCTGTTAAATGTTCTCAAATAAGAAACTTTTTGTGTTTATAAATGGCAGAGCAGGGGAGGAGAGCCGTGTGACCCCCTTCTGTCTGCTGCTTCTCTGACACTAATTTCAATCTGCTGACTGATTGGCAAGTGGAAAACTTGTTAGCAAGAGGTGTTTAGCTGTGGGATCTGAGACAAGGTTGTTTAATAGTGGTGAGCTCTAAAAATGAGCTTCAACCTTCTGGGAGGGTTTGGCTTGAATATTAATTTCAGTCCTTTATATTGGTGGAGGTTTCAGAAACAGATTACACACAAATGTATTTGGAATAGTGAATCAAAAAATCACACAATCATAGAACTGTTTGGGTTGGAAGGGACAGTCATCTAGTTCAACTCCTTTGCTATGCATACGGACAGCTTCAGTCTGACCAGATTGCTCGAATTCTCCACTCAGGGCTGAAGAGCCCCAGTTCTCTCAACCTGTCTTCACAGGAGAGATGCTCTGACCCTGTGATCATCTTCATTCCTCCTTTGAACACATTCCAACGGGTCCTTCTTAGGTTGTGGGCTCCAGAGCTGGATGCAGCACTCAGGGGGGGTCTCGCGAGAGCAGAGCAGAGGGGCAGAACCATCTCCCTCCACCTGCTGCTCACACTGCTTTTGATGCAGTCCAGGACACAGTTGGCTTTCTGGGCCTCAAGTGCACATTGTCAGGTCATGTTGACCATCAACACCCAAATCCTTCTCCTCAGGGCTACTCTCAATCCAGACTGCCAAGACTGTTTTTGTGCTTAGGACTGAACAGATCCATGTGTGGGACCTCGTGCCTGACCTTCATGAGGTTCCCACAGTCCCACCTCTCATGCATGTCCAAGTCTCTCAGGATGACATCCCTTCTCTCCAACATGTCACCTGCACCACACAGCTCAGTGTCACCAGCAAACCTGCTGAGGGTGCCTCAGTCCCACTGTCCATGTCACTGACAAAGATGTTAAACAGCGCTGGTCCCAAAACTGACCCCTGGGAATGACACTCCTCCACTTGGACATCGAACCATTGACCACAACTCTTTGGGTGCCACCATCCAGCCAATTCCTCATTCAGTGTGTGGTCCGTCTGTCAAATTCAAGTCTCATCAGTTTAGAGACAAGGATCTTGTGAGGGACAGTGTCAAATGCTTTGCACAAGTTCAGGTACATGGTGTCAAATTCTTCCCTTATCCATCAGCGCTGTAATCCCCTCACAGAAGGCCACCATATTATTCAGGCATGACCCATCCTCAGTGAGGCCTTCTTGGCTGTCATCATTCACTACCTTATTTCACATGTGCCTTAGCATGGTTTCCAGGAGGATGTGTTCCATGACCCTGCTCCATGATCTTGCTGGGTGTGGAGGTGAGATTGTCTAGCCCGTATTTCCAGGGTTTTCTCAAGTATAGCAAAGCCTGTTTCTGAGAACAGAGTTTTAATACGTGATGTCTACCTGTGCCCTCCACACTTATTTTAGTTTGTCATCAGGTTTGTGGTGATAAACAGAGCTAAACCACAAGGTTCTGTAAAGATGTAAAAAGTAACGATGCTTTGGGCTAAAGGGTAAAGAATAAATCAGTTCTTATTGTCTCACCCCATTGTGTAAAATTAGGTTTTGTGAATAATATCCCAAGTAATATTGAAGCATTTCGTCTGGGCTTTCTGGACCTAGGTAAAACATGTTCCTTCTTTTTAGTTCTTTAATCTATCAAAAAAAAAAAAAATATGGCCTGTGCTTGATAATGTCTACATTTCTGGTATCTTTAGCTCCTGGTCTGTTCTGAGCAGCCAAAATCGGTCTTTTTACAGATTCACTTCTGAATTAACATTTTCATGACACAAGAGACTAAAACGTTTTGGCCAGGCTCTCTTGCTGCTTTAGTTGCGTCTCACACCATAAATGTTGGCTGGAGAGGCTCATTTTCAATTTTCCATATGACTCAATAACCATGTCTTCTCCCAGGAAGGGTCACTACAATGGCATTTATATGCCCAGAGTTCAGGTTTTGTATTTGCAGAGCAAAATACATTATTATAATTATCTTCCTTTCTTGATGTTTTCAGGGTTTTTTTTGTTGTTTTTTTTTTGTAATAAATCATGTAAAAAGTTACTCAACACATCACTTCATACATCCAACATTTTCTCAACAGTATAAAATGATGAACTGGTGAAAATAAGAGAGAGAAGCGAGGACTCTTCTTCATAGGATTCTGCTGACTTATTTTTAACTTAGTAAAATGACCATCTACCATGCAAACAGATGCTTTAGAGAGGAGTATAATAATAAAAATCATTGTTAACTTAATTCAGCTATATCTCATTATTGTGAGCACTAAAAAGAAGAGGCTACCAAAAAAAGCTGGGTTATATTGATTTATGGTTGTCCTCATTCAACAGAACTCTCCTTTGAGAAAGCACTCAGGCAAAATTAAATTGCTTAAGTATTTATGCAAAAGGAGAAATACCTGAAAGAGATAAAGCAGTTGTTTTCAGTGTGTCTTTTTCTACTAAAGTTTTAGAGTTATTACCCTAATTGGAACTGTTAACAGTAGAATGAGATGCCAGCTGTTGGAGAAGAGGATAATGGAAAAGGCTTTGTAAAAGAAGTCTGCAAGATCAAACCTTTTGAAGGCAAAATTATAATTTATCTGATGAGTCTCCAGTTTGGCTGAACTAAAAATACAAAGAGATGAATGTTTTGGTTTGCGGTTTTTTAGCTCTTGTTGTTGTTGTTGGGTTTGTTTCTTTCTTCCAATTATTCATTTGTAGTACATTTTGACTTGTAGGAAAAACAAACCTGTTTTCTCGCAAAACAAGAGCTCCGTGGGGGACACTGCAAGGAGTGACTCACTGAGTGTGATGTGTTTGCCCATCCTGAAGGTGAACATGCAAATACCTGTTCCCACAGCAGCCAGAGGAATTGCAAGGATGCCTGTCTGTGGCCCCTTTTCTGTCAGCACAGGACAAAACTATTTCGGGAAGCTCTCACCAAGTGTAAACATTTTTCTCACATTTTTGTTGCCTTCTTGCCGTGGATATGAATGCTCTATGTCCTCTCTTAAGCTTCCTGGAGGCATCATGAGTGTAGCAGTCCATTTTTCTTCCTTGTTCTGTGTTTTCAGTGTATGATGCCACCAAGCCAAATGAAAGGAGACAGAGTGGTGTGAGGAAAGCCAAGGAATACCAGTAAAAACGAAGAAGTTTATACAGCAAATAAAAAGCCAAATAAAATATGCGCAGAGGCAATTAGTCTTCTCACAATATTGCTCATGTCCCAACATACCCAAGGATGATACAGGGACTGCTGAAGGATGAAAAGAAGTCTGTTGGGTATTCTTTCCATAGCGTCTTCTGGGTAAAGGAGGTCTGATACTGTGCCTCTTTCACTCACCTCGGTTGTGACAGCATTCTCTGTCTAAGAGCAGAAGACTTAAAACGTTACAGACATCCCTACTGTGTTTAGTGCAGTAACACTGATGAAACTATCAGGTCCAGATACATCTGAAAGTGCTGAAGGTGAAATAAGTCCCTTCCCTGGCATCTTTATTTCTGAAAATACACTGTGGGACTCTGACCAGTTCTTTATGGACTACACTTCGTACAAACATCATCATAAACATATTGAAAAATATAGAATATTTATAAATCACACTTTTAATTCAAACCTTATTTTGGTAGCCAGTTACTGGTGAGGGTCATGTTAATTCTTGAAGAAAAAAGGGACAAGACATATCAAGGGATCACTGAATGCGCTTTGCCTGTGTTTTATTTCTATTTAAAATATTTGGCAGAGTCATCTAACAGCATTTTAGGGGCCCTCAGATACCTGAAAGCCATTTGGGGCTGGCATATATACTACATAGTCCACATGAAACATCTTCTGGAGACAGCTAGAGACACCACAGGACATTGGAAATGGTTGTAGTCGTCCCCTGTCCCACACAATATCCTTGTCACCAAAGGGAGAGACATGGATTGGCAGACGGACCACTCAGTGGATAAGGATAGGCTGGATGAACACATTCAAAAGAGTGGCAGCCTTTTTGGAAGTTCTTTTTGGTGGCCTGATCTCCAGCTGCCTTCCAGAAACATTTAGATCTCCCTCAGTACCTGTTTTGTCACTACCATCTCCAAGTATAAGACTCAGAGCTACTAGCTTAAAAAAAATTAGGAGCCACATGTGGCTCATGTTGGTCCTTTGGCTTTTGCAAACTGAGCTCACGAGTTTGACAGTGTCAAGCTTAATGGCAAACACTGGCCTCACACTGGCTCCTGGAGACAGATTTCTACACCTTACACCTTATTTCAAACATCTGTGGATGTTCTAAGGATATGTATGTAAAGGGAATGAGACGATGCTCTTGAAGTGGGAGAAGATTGTCAGGTAGCCATTAGCTCATGCTCAGTCTGCTATTATTATGAGTTGAAAGATTCAGGTTTAAAGTTGGTGTGTGCAAAAACTGTAGAATACAATTCCATATGGAATCTTTAGTTTCATTTTATAAGGGGTTTTTTTTACTAGATTTAGATTTGGTTTTGGCAAGTCAGATGTAATGTGTATCTTTCACACACATTGTGAAGGAGATTTCACTTATAGCTTACCTTAAGAAGAAAACAAATGGCTACACAGGACCCACATTAAATGTGTAACACAGAAATCATCTTACTTAATTGTATGGACTCACAGGAGAAGGTTGCAGGTATCAGAAATGCTGCCTATTCAGCTGAAAAATCTGAGGCAGAGCAGATGGTGAAATTTGCAGCACACTAAGTGTAAAAGGGCTGCCAGGTATATCAGTTTCCTGTACAAAAAATCCATTGCTACCAAGGGTTTTAAAACATGCTTCTAAAAATCCATTCTGCACAGCACAACTCAGCAAGTAAGTCTGAAGCAGCGAGCAAGTGTTTTATTAATTTTCTTGTATTGTAATCAGAACAAGTAATTTTGATCCACATCCGATGCAGAGTGGGTATGGATATGTAAGGTTTTCTTATTCTCTCATTTGCAGATTTTTTTCAGTTTAAGCTATTCAACCTCACTAGTTTGTGGTCTTTCATATCTAAAGAACTGTGAAAGTATTTCAGCCAGGCTATTTCCCACTATGCCAAATGCCAGATAATGGTAACAGCTACTCCAAAGAGCCTTACAGGTTTAGGCTCAAGTCATGCAGCTTTTCTGCACACACCAAGTTATAGACAGGACCGCTGACACTGACTGTTAGTAACGCTTCTCAGCTGTTTCCATCTAAAGATTTTTTTACAAAATCTAGTTGAAAATTTTGCCAAAATTTAACTAATTTAAATGAAGTGAATATATTTAGTTGCCAAAATTACACTAGTTTAAGTGCAAATAAAGTATTTCATTGCTCTGGAATTAAGCCAGAATAAGAGTAGATACAAGATATGCCTTTTTTGCTTATTTGCAAGAAAAGTTTGTGACCTTTTTAGTTATTTTAAAAAAAAAACAAAACCAAAACACTCTGCTAATCTAGCGTTTTCCATCCAGCACTTACTCTTTTTGCAGTGGTTGTGAGACCAGAACTGTATCTTCTACCACCACAACAGAAATCCACAAGTCAGCAATCAGCTTGTGGGTAAAAAATGAATGTTCACCACAGACATACTGAAGCTTCCCTACAAATAACTCTGATGGCTCTGAGCACATTGAGGGGGTGAAGAATTCACTGAAATTACAGCAATTTTCCCTCTAAAGTCATCCAGAGGAAATGGCTGCAGGGTTATTGTGTCTTATGAGTCTTCAATGATTCTTCAGCTGCACAAACCAGAAAACACAAAGGACAGCAGCAGAAAAGCAAAAGTACAATAAGGCAAAGAGAGTAGACTGAGACAAAGAATCAGTCTGGGGACACTATGATTAGAGGATTCAGCCTTGATAAGAGGAAGACAGATATAGCAACAGTGGAGATAACATACTAGAGCAGAGAATGTGATATAAAAGTAAAAGAAAGGATAAAGAGAGATTGAAGTTGAGAGAGGAAAAAAAGTGAAACTGGCCAGGGCAACAAGACATAAAACATGGGATAGGTATGTGAGGAGAGGTCTGGATGTTGCTGGGATGTAGTTTACGAGCAAATATCACCTGAAGAGGAGACAAAGCACCACTGCAGAACTGATCACTCAAAACTTAGGAATACTAGAATTCATTTTGCTTAAGTGAAACAGAAATGTACAGTAAAATGCAAAATTTCTTGAAAATAAAACAATCAGGACTTCTTTAATGGCTCTCAAAGACATATTCAAAGCTGCATCTTACTGACTGCCAGTAGAATAGGAATAGTATCATCTCCTCCCCCATAAAAATATCAAGAACAGTTAATGTTTTCAGAGTGCTCAAATACTACAGGGGCACGTGTAAAAGATAAATGAGTAAATTGTTCATTCTGTCCCTAGAGAGTAGATTTCATGTTCCATATTTATTTAATTGGATCAAAAACCCTTGATGTTCCTGAAAACCTCACATGAAGTCTGACAGTATCTTTAGGAGTAAAAATTGAACTTTTACCATGGAATTTTCTAGATAGATCTTTGTACCATCTTCAGTGCAAACACCTAAACTCATATTTGAGTTTCTTTAGCAAGGCAACCAGCTGCTGCACCTCAGCACAAAGCAAAGTGGGCAGTGGGGACTCGTATGAGAATAAATGATGGTACCAAAAAGGCAGTATGAACTCACCCTCAGTACCACACATAAGGGAGACTTTGCAGTTTCTTATGCTGCTGTGGTGATAAGCACAGGTTGAGGCACCTAAATAAAAAATCTTGTGAGTAAGATAAACATTTTAGGGGGATGTAACATAATTTCCCACTAGCATCACTGAATAAGAAATTAACAGTCTGAGAACAGAGACAAAGCTGCATATTTCATCTGCTAATGGAGGTTCTTTTTCTGCACTCATTAACACAGCTGAATGACACATAGAGGATTTCACCATCAATCAATTGTTTGTGAATAATCTTCATACTCAGTCTCCAATTTGCAGAAGAATTACTTTGAAAGAAAAGAATCGAATTACTATTATTAATGAAAGATCATTTACAAAAAAAAAAAAAAAGAAAAAAAAATCAATGTCTTGCTGTATTAGACATAAAGAACTAGCATGAAGATAGTATTTATCCAGAGAGTCACAAATCTGAGAGTTGGATAATGTGCAACAGGTGAATAAACAAAGAAAAAGGTACAGAAGGCAACAAGAAGGGTTTGAAGAATGTTAACAACAAATACAGATGTGACTGTGCACTATTCAAATAACTGCAAACAACAAATACCTTTGAGAATTCTGCAATTTCCTCATAATTAATGGAAAGAGGGAGGAGGGACGTTATATAAAGATTATCCAAGATATGCCATTTTCTGGTGAGAAAAAAAATAATTGCTTTGCAGCAAATACAGCTGAATTCACGTCATACTCTTCTCATTTTGGCATAATTTGTGGTGCCCAGTGCCAGAAAAGATCAACAGGCCATTGAGTGTAATCTCCAACCTACCACATGCCAGCTAACTTCCCTCAGTTACCCTTGTACTGAGTTCACAGTCTTGCTTTCAGCAAATCATAACTTCAGGGAAGTATTCTGTCTTAATTTGAAGACTTCAAGGAGCATAGGCTTCATCAATTCCCTTGGTGATTCCTCCCATTAGTTAATAAGAGAGATTTACTACCTAACATCCAAACTGAAATTATCAATTCTTTGCTTTCACCTTGCTTATTCTTTTTCTATTTTAAAGTTATTTTGAACTATAAGGTACCGTCTATCTATCGAAAATATTTCTACTCTGTTATTATATCTTTGGACATTGTTCCAATAAACTAAATGGATTGAAAAAACATTTTCTTTTGTATTTTCTCTAATTCAAAAATAGATAGTTAGCTGTTTCTGCCATCTCTGCAATTTTTCAATATCCCTTTTAAAACAGAAGAGAGGGCAGGCTTCATCTCCATCTGAATATACATGACTTGACTCATTTTTATAAATATCTAGCACTATCTGTGATATCCACATGTATCTAACACATAACACAGTGCTGGAAGAGGACTTTCAAAAGATGTGTGGCACTTCTGACAGGAAATTAGAGTCCAGGTAGGGTCTCCTAGAGCATTACAAGTGGCAATAGACAATAAAGTTAAGGCAAAGGAATCATGCCACAAGTCCCAGACTCAGACAACTTAATTTCATAATCTCACGTGTACGTGTAAAACACATCTGACATGTGCACATGTATTTCACACGCACATTTAAATTCCCTTTAAAATCAATAACAATCTGGTCAAGGTAGTCAGCAGCACTTAAAGAAAAAGTTAATTGAAAACAGGTGAGATGAATCACTGCTTAATTAATGACTATTGAATAGGGTCTCAAGTGACTAGCTCACTGATATTTATTGCCACTTAACACATGCTGGGGTATCTTCCTTGGCCTCCAGCTGCCATACTAGGCAGGCAAGAGACCACCACCACCCTGCATCAGCTGTATGTGGATGTCTAGGATATCCTAAGGCATCTCAAGTAGTACAAACAAATATTTTTCATCAACTGATTGTGGCCTTTTCTCAGAGTAAAAAACCAGAGTTATGCTCCAGTCTTGGCAACATTTGTACTACGTACATCTCCGAGCACGTCCCTTATTGAATTGCTCCTACTCACACTCGGGAAATTACTGGAGCTCTTTATGCCACAGCACTCCACTGAGATAAAAATGCTTATTTCCTTTAGTCCTAAAAGCCTTTCAGGATATGGATGGAAACCACCTCAACTTTCATATGACCCAGGTTCCCTTTATAGCCAGTGGAGAGAAATTAGCATTTCCACAGCCCAAGTCACCTGGGCTGTTTAGAGATCTACATTGAGATGAGATGAATTGTAGCAAAGAAGTGCTTGTTTCTTCAAAGGAACAAGAAAGAGAAACTAGATTGTTGTCTCAGATCTAAATATCTAAGCTTCAGAGATCTAATATTTTGTATGATTAATATGACCTTTATTGTCCAAGTTACAGTCTTGCCTTACAGAATTAAACAGACTTATCTGTGAAACTGTTAAGTCAGTGTTATATTTCTCCACAACTCTCATTGATGGGACTCTTTAATTTCTTTCAGGGCTGTATTATCTTTTAACAATGAACAATGTATTGGATGAAAATTGCCCAAATGCTACACTGGAGAGGAATTCAGGATGACATTTCTCCCAAAGGACCAGGAAGAAGGAAAGAAACCTCTGTTTATAACATACAAAAGCAGCTGGTTTTCCTCCATGCTGCAAACCCATATGTCTGACCCTGAATAGTGAATGTTCCAAAGTCTGGAAATCATATCAGCATTCTCTGAAAAATCCCAAAGAATTTCTAACATGGGAACCACCTGGAATTTTCCTTTTAGTTGACAGAACTTTGCTATATATGGCTTAGGTTAAAGGCAATGCTGAACAGCAGCATGGCTCTCTGACACTTGAAAGGCTGTTCTGCCTTCAACATACATCTGTAATCCTCATTAATGTCAGTGGAAGTCAAGGATGCAAAACCTGACACTTTTCAAGGCACCTCTGGGGCCAGCCATCAAAAGGATGAGACGTGGGAAGACAAGAGTCACTCATAGAGGCAGGAGGGACTTCAGGAGACACACATTAATTGCCCATTATATGCCTATTTTCATGTTGATCTGCACTTTCTGAGCATAAACCTGTAAAATACAAGGCTGTTTTAATATCAAATACAGCTGAGAGCACTCAGCAGCTTGCAGAATTGAACCATCTGATTTTTCTGTGTGTCTGCTACATAGCATATGACTGAAAGCATGGGTTTGTTTTGTTTTCAGAAACCATGTGTATGGAAAATAATTGTGAAATGCTTTTTCTCTCTCTTAGGACTAACTTGCTGTCTAAACCTGACACATATTATTTTTCTGTAGTCCAACATGCAAACACATATGTAACATTTATAAAAACAATTATTGAAAATATCCAAAGAAAACATCATGGTACACGAACTAGAGGTTTGCCCCCAAACATCTTTAGCACATTCCAAAATGAACACAGGCTGGCATCTATACATTGTGTCAGATGTAAATCAAGCAGGTAAACATCTAACCTCATACTTGCAAGTTTGGAAAACAGCTTTTCTTTCTCTTCTACTGTCAGTGAGGCTATTCCTGCTGCCACTGCTATTTCTGCTTCTGCTGTTACTGCTTCCACTATGCCCTGCATTACTGCCCCTGTGCTGGATAGGTGAAGCAATGCAAGTTATCTTTTCATTAGATAATCTAATATGCATTTTCTAACTTCTGAGAGGTTAATTTTCTTTTAGTTTTTCAAAATATCTAACACTTTATAATCAGATTAACACTGTCCCTAGAGAGATGAATATGAAAATTGCATTTTGTTAGTGAGGTCAGAGTTCCCAGCTCATAGTTATTGTAACTGTACTTATGTGGTCATATCTGTGATACCCAAATTTTTTGTTCAGAAGGAAAGCTGAGGTAGAACAGAGTGTAACCTCATGCAAACTAAAAATCAGATTATGAAAAATGTAATTTTTGGAGTCAAGGTAGTATTAGCAGACCTTTGGTCTTTCCTGTTTTTCTCTCTAAATTTTTGACTGGAACTCAAGGTATTTGGATTAAATTTCCTGCAGGATTTCCTGACATCTGTCAGCTTGATTGCAGCACCAGCTCCAGGACTGTGCAGTCTCTCACAGCCTGTCTTGTGCAAGCACACGGCAAATTTAGAGAACAGATGCAGAAAGGGAGCCTTTGGCCTCCCTGCTCCTAAATTCTGCTCCCAAATTCTGCTCCTAAAATTCAGCAAATCTGAAGTCTTAAGAACACGTCAGACTTGCAATGTCTGCAAGATGGTCAGTTCAGTGACAGTGTGGAGTGCAAGCCCTCTGCTTGTTCCAAACCTGCACATGTTTATGCTTGGTAGAATCTATGCGAAAAATTGACACCTTTTGATCAGGGAATTAATTGCAAAATCATGTTATGGTCGTACCTTAAATCCTTGCATTTATATTGGAGTCTTTTGCACTTCTACCTCAGCAGAGACAATAAAGATAGGACATTGTATTGTCTTGCCTGTCCATGAGGGATCTGGAGGAAATCCTAATTCATACAAGACAGAACTGTAAAGCAATAGACAGTCTTTTTCTTTTATGGGAATGCCAGAGTATGCTAAGCAATGCTTTCTTTCCAACTCAAAATCAATGAATTGAGCAGTCACTGAAGATCTCTAGTTGAATTAACAAGCCCTGTGAGCAGGCAGGATTGCCAGCTCAGGTTCAGCACAGCATGAGGGTGGCTCAATCCTACTGTAGATAGAAGTCCAAAGGTTAAAAAATTGTGGTTTCAGCAATTCTAGTCATAGACTTTGGAGACAAAAACCACAAAGATCAGCTTTCACCTCCTTCTCCTGGCTTTCCCCTCTAAAATGCTGTTACCTTTACCTGTGCATTTACAAGCAAGGACAGCCTGCACACTGTCAGCCTGAGTTACCTTGGCTGCTCTGCTGTCTGACAGTTTGTTGCTTCAGGTGGTCACTCCTGCTGCCTACAGCTTGGTTTTGCTGTCCAAAGGGGCTCTATAGCACTTTGCGTTTAAAACAGAATGTTTGACGTGTCGACAGCCTTTAACAATGTCTGCAATTGTCTGTGGATCTGAGACCCCTGAGCAGGAAGCTCTTGGCACCCTTCAAAAGAATGGTTTTTCTATTTGCACAGAAGAGGTCATATCAATTTGCAGTGATTCTACCACAATGAGAGGGTTCTACCACAACAGGAAGGCTGCAAGAGATGAAGCACCTCTCCTATGAACACAGGCTGAGAAAGTTGGGGCTCTTCAGCCTGGAAAAGAGAAGGCTTGGGGGAGACTTCATTGGCGCCTCTCAGTACCTTACAGGGGCTTATAAAAAGGAGGGAGAGGGACGTTTTATACAGGCAGACAGTGACAGGACAGGGCTTAATGGTTTTCAATTGAAAGAGAGAAGGTTTAGATTAGGTTGGGAAGAAACTCCTCACTATGAGGCCCTGGCTCAGATTGCCCAGAGAAGCTGTGGGTGGCCCATCCCCGGAAGTGTTCAAGGCCAGGTTGGGTGGAGCTCTGAGCAACCTGGTCCAGTAAATGGTATCCCTGCCCATGGCAGAGGGGTTGGGTGTAGTGGTGTCCCCTCCCGTTGGGTCAACTGAGCTGTGGCCANCTGGGGCTAAATGATCTTTCAAGTTCCCTTCCAACCCAAACCATTCTATGATTCTAAGAGACCTAACTGTTTGCAGATGCTAATTTTGAGTGGGAAAAACAGCATTGGGATAGATGCAGAACATTACAAACTTATTTGTTTGCTAGAAAGTTAATTCAGTAGCTCACAGAGCTATTCCTCCACACTAGGAGGGCACAAGGTTTGCCATAAGTCCTGTGTGATACCTGCCAGCCCTGTTGTAATGCCTGACATAGTCCAGTTCATTGCAAATTACACTGAACTCCTAACCATGGACAGAAGCACAAAAATATCTTAAAACCTGTGCACTGATTTTAAAATGCACTTGCAAGAAGTGTCTATTCCTTGCTGATCTAAACATAGAAACCACATGTACTCAGCTATAGCCATGAGATGCCTGTGAATTTGACCAGTGGTACTGCTAAGATAATATTTCTCAGGCCCTCAGGTCCTGCTTCCTTCTCTTTTCAAGGATTTAATGTTAAGGGTTTACACTATCTCAAATGCAACAATCACTGTACTAAAACACCTCCATGAACTGTCTCAAAGCTCTTTTTCGATAGGATTTAGTTTTCCCAGTCTCAATGGATCAGCTTCCAAATTCTCCACAAGGAAAGCCAGCTTCTTGAAGCAGAGGAAAAAAAAAAGAAAGTATCTGAACAATCTCCCTTTAATCTGCAGTTAGCTGAATCCTCTTTTCCTCTTGTTCTTTTCCAACTGGGCACCTGCTGTCAGAATCCCATAAATCAGCCAAGTCCCTAGAAAACAACTTTTACAATAGGTCTCTGTGTTCATAAGAACTTCAGTATGGCTGCACAGCCTATTTATACACCACGAATCATCTCCCACTGGCTGTCAAATAGACTCTAAAGTGTCCTGCCATGTCACTTTGCCACCACAGAAATCACCTCTGCAGCTAACAATAATTAATGAAACCACACAGGGTAAGATTCATCTCAGCTATTTTTGGTCATCTAAAGATTAGACTTCTCTGTTAAGAAGAAAAGCCTGTCCCTGCAGCCCTCATATTCATTTTCTAAAGAAAATTCATGTCACCTAACATCAATATAGACTGACATGCCCTCTGGACAAACTTCTCTTTCTCCTCTGACTGTCTAAGAGACAAACTTAGATGCTAGACTTTTAAAAAGTTTACGATAAAAGAGATGATTCACGCGTGGTTTGACAATTTTTGAATTTTTGGCCCAGTTGACCAAGTTTGTCACTCAACTGAACTCCCAAAAATAAAGATAGAATTATAATGTGATTTATTTAATCTTACTTTAGATATCTAATAGTCAAAGCAGTTCAGATCCTCTTGCCATCAAAGACAAATAAATGCCTTAATCATCCCAAGGACTGATGGCTGATTTTCTTTTGTGTATTAAGCAAGGAAAGCATCAGGCAACATAGCAACATTTCTACCTTTTAATTATCTGAAGCAGAGCAAACCAGTCCTCCCTCTTGTGACTTCTCTGTAGTGTCTTATCTTATGTACACTATAAATTTCTGCAATGTATGTTTATAGATAAACTAATACCTTGTTAGTACTGTTACATTTTTTTTCCCCAGTACACTTCATCATGATAGGGACAAGTTCACTATTTTGCACCAAAAAGTCCACTGCTGATCTGCTGTACTTCCTTTGTTTATATCAACCACCAACTTGCTTTTAGCAAAAAATGCTTTGAGTACTAGAATCAGTATGTTTATTCTTGATAAATTATGCCAAAACAATGTAGAGATTAAGTACTTGAGTAATTTATGTGTGTTGAATTTCTAATTTTACGTAACCCTAGCAACTGCATGGCTGAATGTTGGGACATTCTAAGACTTGACATGACCAAAGGCTGACCAATCCCCAGATTCTAAACCTCTTTATATGTTAGAAAGCACATATCCCAACAGAGAAAAGCAATATCTTCCAAATAAATGAGCAAGATGGAAAGTACAGTCATGTCATTTCTAAGTGATACATTGCTCACTGTCACCATTTCAGGAACAACCAGCCTGATTTGAAAGTGAATGTCCTCTATCCCTCCTCAGTGAAAGAAAATCAATTTGTCTGTGTCCGCTCCTAATTAATTGTTCTCAGGAGGATCTGGAACAATCCACTTTGAGGCTTGATTTGCTTTCTCTTCCTTCCTTACATTTTCCCAACTTGTTCTTATTTTCCCCACTTGTTTTTAGTTGTAGGGCTACAGGACTAAGGCAATGTGCAAAATACATCAATGCTGCTGTTAACCAGCAATGCCATTGTTCAGGAATCTTAACGACTTCCAGCACATTAGGAATAAAACTCCAGCCTTTACTATCCTTGGTGTATTTTGTCCATATGTCAACTTCTTTCTGCATTTCAACTCATGGGGGATTTCTTACCATAACCAGCCACTGTTGCCAACACTGAAGCATTTGGGCTCAAATATAATGCACTTGGACTGTAAAGAAATATGCAGGAGACAGATGGCAGGAGATGAGACTTTATTACTGTGATGCTTCTCTTTTTAGATTAAATCCCAGAATACATACTCTTGAATTTATCCTGCCATTTGTGGTTAGAAAGAAGGAAGAACCACGAGTCAGATCATTGAAGGAGATAGCTTTTTATATGGCAAAGCACATGACACTTCCAAATACTGTCCCATGAAATGTGTAAAATGGGTTAAAATCACACAAATCAAGAGTTCAAGCATCTTAGAGAAAGACAGGAACAAGACTGGGCTAATGCCCTGTTACAGAGCAGCCTGGAAAAGGAGGCGCTGTCACTAGTTTTGATTTTCATTCTCTCCACACACCAGGGCTACAGAAATGCACACTGCTGTTTATACAGAGTGTGTCAGCAGAGAAAGGAGGGAGAGCACAATGTGGGAACATCTGTTCCGAGAAGCAGGTTGAAAATAGCCATGTAATAGCATGACAGAAACATCTGTGCAGTATGCACACTACCACGAGCAGAGCATCAGGAGGGACAAGGATGCAAACAAGTCTGTGAGCAGTAGGTCAGGAAGAGGTTCACTCTCAGGCAGGAAATGCTTCACTAATCCTTTTTACTTATTGCAGCCCCATTATTATTTAAAAAGTAAGAGTACAGAAGGAGACGGAACTTCCTGTGATATGGGCAGATGCTGCAAGAAGGGCTGCGTTGCGTGTCTGATGACCCAAGGACCGTTGAGGAAATGTGCTGAACAGTAATCATAATTAAGAGACAAGCAGCAAGCTAAATATAATATTAGTCAGAGCTTCTGTGCCATGTGTTAACTAGTACTGCATTCTTCTCCTTTTGAGAAGAGGAGTAATGGGTTATACCATATCTGTTCAAATTCTGTCTCTGATGGACTGAGGACATGGAATAGATTTGTTCAGGTTTTTCCTTAGATATTCCAATGTACGTGTAACCCAGCAGGCTGAAAAAAAAAAAGGGCAAGTCTTCAAGCAATAAGTTTTCCCTGTTCAGCCTTCACTTCAGCCATCAGCAAGCAGAGTTCTTCACCTTCAGGCTTCAGGCGTGGTTTCTGTTACCATCACAAAAATCTAATTTGTTTAAAGAAGGAAAGAAAGAAGAAAAGCATCTAGTTCACCATACTTTGAAATGACCCTGCAACAAATACATCTATACCTGCATTTACACGAAGGTGGAGAAGGCAGCATGAGCACATTCCTGAAGTGCACAAGTACTTTTGAATTATTCCTGAACAGCATACACATCATTCTCCTTAGAAACATGCAAATGTCATCCATGCAAATTCAGCACTTTTCTGCACATATCTTTAGCACAGCCCACTCATTTCTCAAGTCTTAGACAATATGAGGATCTGTGTGAAATTCAGAATCATTCTGGTAGTTTTCCCAAGTATGTCAAACTGGGGGGAATTCCAGAATCTGTGCTGTAAATGTGAAATGACATTCAATAGGCTTCCCTCCTTGACTAGTGATACTTTTGCTAATCATCTGCTATATCTTAAAATAATTCTGTAATGTATAAAGCCAACACTTTATAATCTCATTGCTGAAGAAAGATTATAGATCAATAAGAGTAGAAAAATAATGCTGTCCTGAAACTACCAAAGAAAAGTAAAGTTTGTTTCAAACTGACAGTTGGTTTTGATGGGGCAACCTTTGGTGAAGGGAAGATGGTATGACCTGGAAAAAGCTTTCCAAACCACAGTCATTCAAAGTGGTTGATGACACTTTTATAACAAAGTAATCAGCCACCACTGAAGAGACAATAAAAAAATGACTATTTTAAGAATCATTTCTGACTGCATGTTCTCC
The DNA here is from genome assembly GCA_013397815.1 of Aleadryas rufinucha. Classification (NCBI taxonomy): domain Eukaryota; kingdom Metazoa; phylum Chordata; class Aves; order Passeriformes; genus Aleadryas; species Aleadryas rufinucha. Next base: position 33,949 of record VZTH01018226.1, read on the forward strand.
GAAATTCTTTGACTTCCTTACTTACAAGGTTAGACTGACCTAAAGTAATGCTGCAGCCAATGGCCAGCATCACTAACAATGTGTCAGGGATGGCTAGCAGAGAAGGAAAAATTTCTGTGTGCACTCACATCAGAGCACTAATCAAAAAAATGTCTGTTAGAAAGGTGAAAAGTCTCTGAGTATGAAAGAACTGGTGACTATAAGCTTTGCCAGCAAGATTGCTGTCGTTTTTTCACGCTTCCTTTCATACTGATCACAGTCTTCCTCCTTCACCTCCTCTTCTTTAGGACAGAAACTCTGGGCTCCCAGATTTACCATCAGTGACACAAAAAGGACAGAAAGTCTGAAGAAATCCTAAGTGTTTTGACTAATTATTAAGAAAAACAAAGGTTTTCTGCCTAGAGACTGAGCTTTTACAGATGCTCGTCACCAACCAAGGAAAATTAAATGATATGGCTTAATCTGGTTTTGATTGTTGAGGTTTTTTTTCCCCTCACAGTCACAAATAGACCAAATTCTTCAATTAACAAATAAAACAAACAGATCCAGAGAACTCATAGTTAAATGAAAGGCAGAAAAAATTGGAAAAAGAAGAAGTAGATACAGCAATAAGGTAGAGGGAAAGGAATGAGTAACAGGCAGTATCCCTCAGGCATTTTCATGCAGCCTGGCTTTTTTCCATTGTGCATTGAATGCAATGCTAACAGAAAGAAACTAAGACTTTTACAATATAGGTAGATTGGAACAAAAAAGAATGTGGGAGAAACAGATCGGTCTATGAGACAAAGCAAAAGAAACAGTATAAATGTGTGCTTTCGGATGATGGAAGCAACTGAAGGACAGACAAATACCTGAAAGATCCAGAAGCAAAAAACAATTAAGTTAAACACAGGCTACTGAAACTGTTGAAAATAGAATTGTTGACTGATACTGGGTTGACTGGTGTTGCTTGCTGGAGCAGAAGATTGTTGCAGGCAACAAGGCACACCTCAGACGCTTCAAGTGTGAAGGACAATCTGGATTCTCCCCGAATAACCCAAAAGACCTGAGGATGGGTAACCAACTGAAGGAAATTAATGTAGCTTTATTGAAGTCAGACAAAATCAGATGGGAAATGTGGCATTAATTTTAAGCATATGGCATAAATGATAAACCACTGGAATAAACTATTGAGGGAGGAGGTAGACTCACCATCTGCTGATACTCTCAAAAATAACATTGTATATCTTTCTGGAAAATAAATATTTTACACAACCACATGTTACTGAGCTCAAAACAGAAGCATCTGCAGGAAATCTAAAGTCTGTGAAAATGTACGTCATCGCAAGAGTTGTAATAATGGTTTCTTTATCCTAAAAATCTGTAAAACTTTCCCAGGACCATATTTGGAGTGGTGAAGGGGTGTCAAATGGCACATGAAAAACAAGTCATTGATACCAATATGCCCAGTGATACAAAACAGATGATAATATTTAAATTTCCTTTATGCATGTGTACATGCATGTTTAAATGAGATTTTAAAATTAAAGACATATTTGAGATTTCCATAAAGTTAAAAAAAAAAAGTCAGCGTTGTTATGATCTCTGTGGCAAAATGACTGTCATAGTGCCAAATAGCGAGTGATACTGCAAATTATGAGTAAATAATTAATTAAAATTGAAGATTTAAAAGATTAAAATTGCATAGCATAATATATCTGAAACATAGTACCACATACGCTTGCTTGGATTAGGATTTCACTTCTGCTAGTTTGTATTCTTTGCTAATTAAAATCAAATATCCGCAGATGGAAGCTGCTTTACCCAATTGACCTGTGTTACATTAGTTGAAATCAAGACTAACCCATGGCAGATACAGAGCTGAAATCTGTTTTCCCTTCAGCACCAAATGCTACAACTTCTGTAACCGCCCATGACGGCAAACTGTCATCCTTCAAAAATAATACAGGCTCTTCTCACCAGTCACTAAATCTTATGAAAGGTGTAATTCCAGAAAGCCAAAACAGTTGACAAAACCAATACAAAAACTAGAGTTATTTCCATTGTTATTTACTCAGCATTGCTCAAAGCCTCCAGAGTCTCAACAGGCAGGAGCAATGCTATCAAAGGCATCTGCATTAGAAATGGTTCTGTCTGTGCTGGTCACCCCACCTCCTTTTAGAGACAGAAGAAAGAAAGAAACACTCTAAGGTTGTGATTCTTCATGGTTTGTAGTTGCTGTCTATAATATGGCAGATGAAAAGTGCCTGTTTCATTTAGGGGAAGACAAGAATGGAAAGTACAGCATAGATTTCTAATATTAGGAGAGATGAATACCCCCTCTGCACCTCTCTGGAACAGCAGAGTTCTGAGTATTTTAGGAGTTTTCTAACCATTGTGTATAAATGGAGATATGGCATACAGCTCACTTGGATTAAAGCATTGACAAAAATCTTTAGTATTTTAACTCCAGTTGAGTAGCTCCAGTTGCAGCCTAGAAACATTCAGCAGATTGCAGCAGCTTAACTGAAGGACCATTTTAGATACCTTGGGATATCTGAGACATCTGTGGATGCATGGAAGATCCAAGAGAGTGTCTACAGCATCCTTCCAGCTATAGGTCAAGAATAACCCGTGGAGTCCAGAATGCCTGTGATCTGAATGCTGACTTCTTGTTGCTACCTCATTTTCAGTCACTTAGCTTTAAGGCACCCAAATTGACACCATAATTTCATTTCCTGTAGAGACCAAGTTAAGTTATCAATAGCAAGGGAACCAGGAGCTGGGGAGCAGTTCCCTTCCAAATCAGGTTATTCTAGGACTCTATGACTCAAGCAGGTTTTCTCTCAGTGCTGGTACGTAAGGATGCTTCCCCCAAATGAATTTTTCTGACAAAAATGTTGCACCTCATCCAAAAGTGTTTCACTGTCATCTTTGTCTTTACTTGCAAAGTTAGTTACACAAATATTGTTGAATTTCTCATAATTTTTTAAAAAATTAAAATAGATTTTTTTAAAACATAGGGAGTCCCATCTACTTCAAAGGATATGAAAAACTTTTCAAGGTGAATCATTATAGTATTCAGCCATAATTCTTCATATATTTCACATATAAAAAATTCTTTGTTTTCCCATGAAAAATTCTGACTTAGACAGAATTGCCTTATTTAACTTGGTCTAATATGCAAATGAATATTTCACATTATACCAGTCTTTTATTCTCTTTTCTCTTAAAATCTTAACATTTACAAACATACTGTATTGAACATTTATTTTATACTAAATTTAATTAATAGAAACTATTCACAGTCATTTGAAATGCATTCCAAGTTGATTGAAATAATTAGTGTAGGGCTACTCAATATTTACTTTAGATATTAATCTAGAGGGATTTGATAAAATTAATTAGCAGGAACTAATTATAGTTAGGATATGAGTTAGGGTTTAATAAATATAATTACAGAGTACAAACGATGGATTCTTAATTAATAGATACTAGTTGCCAAACACTGAAGAGAGATTATCATATTTCTGTGCAGGACATGCTATTCGGCACACCTTCAGTTCCTGAGGAAATAGTGACATTTAAAGTGTTTAGGGAGGGGTCTGAGAGGGAGTTAAAAACATAAACCAATTGTTCCTATTTTGCAATGGAGGTATCAGATCAATTCATAAAAGCTGCCTTCTACAAAGGGATACCTTCCTGCTTGTAGTGTATAGGCAAGAGGCACAGTGGCTACACAACTGAATTCTAGAGGTATTTAGGCATTTAATGATGACAATAGGCTCATGATGGGATTTTGGTTTGGGATGGTGGATTACTTAGCTGTTTCTGAATATTCTGCTTGGCACCTGTTCTCTTCTTATATGTGCCTAAACCTTTCTAACTGCTTAGCTCTCTTCATTTTGTCTGTGTCTTGATATCCTACTTAAAAAATTGGGATAATAATGTTTTCTGCCTTAAAAAAACGTTTTAGTTGTAATTTCTTCTAAGGCAGTGAAGTAATCAACTAGTGGGGTATTAGAAGCTGTATAAATATTATGATAAATTGATGGAAGAATTGCTGTCTATTTTGAGGCAGAAAGCTGGCCATGTTTTAAATTAACTTTCTGCATTTGGATTCTTCCTTCTGCTAGGGTTCATTGCACTCTAGGGCTTTTTAACATGTGTCTACATAACAGTGCAGAAATGCAATTGCTGTATCAGAGACTGGTACTTGACCTGTGTGATAGTACACCAGAGGAGGGATGGGAGACAGTGGACACATATCTTAGTCTTTCAAAATGTGGAGGGCAGTTTCATAAATTGCAATTACTGGCCAACAGTAGAAGAAGGGAAGAAGTTAATTATTATTTGGAGGAGAAGAAAGCTGGACTGTAATACCCTTTATGTTCCTTTACCCTGTCCTAAAAAATTATTTAAACAACACTCACCAGTTCTGCCTGAATTACAGATTATCTTTACTCACAAAAAATGAATTTTGTCCTTGCATAACTTCAGGACTTTCTGAGTAAGTGTGAGATTTACTCAGAAAGTCATGAAATTACGTAAGGACAAAAAAAAGTATATTTATATTATGAACAGCTATTCTGTCAAGAACTTAAATTTCTGTGCATTGTCTTTTTAAGAATTCATGGGGAAACTAAATTAAAGATGGGGTGCTTTGCCCTGTCACATTTTCTCCATTCATCTCACTTGAAAACTCTTCAAGTTACTGTGAAACAAGTAGATTGGACCAGGCGTTCTGAAGAAGCCCTTTCCAATATAAATGATTCTCTGACCAACCATTACCCAAAATCAGGAACAGCAGCTGTCTTTCTAGGACAGAGAAGAGCATTACATTTCCAGCAATATTAGTCAGTATTTATTTTTCAGTTTGCCCCTTTTAGAACACAACTAAATGCTCTGATTGTTAGAGGTACCAGCTACTTGCTGCTCACACACACTTTGTACTTGGGTGTTAATCTGGAAAGCCTTATGATTTACTCAGAAAGGTAATTTCTTAGCTTCTAGCAAGGCTCCCAACTTCTCATACAAACATTTGGATAGAAGAGGCCTTGAATACCGTATTTTTGCCATTGTAAAAAAATTTCTAGCGGTTTTGTATTATTTTGCTGACATCAGCTGCATATCCAGCTGGTGCAAAGGTACAACTTCTTCACAGTAGCTCACTGAACCAGAAGTTTATCTATTTGCCAAGTATCCCATAGTGAGAGTCAGATGAGAAAAGCATGAGATCAAGCCAAAAAAGGGAAGTTATTGAATCATAATATCACCCACACATTGTTTACCAGTCAACTCACCTCATGCCTGCTGTTTAATGCTTATTTAGGTAAGACTCTATTCTTGTCCATTTTTTAAAGTATGACTGTAAAATATGAGGATTTAAAATTCATTCATTAAAAAAAACCCTCGAATTTTCTTCCAAATTCAATGTAAAATAAAATAAAAAAAAACACTCAAAGCACAATAAACCCTCAACATTTTATACCTACCAAAAGCATTAAACTATACTAAGTTTATTAAATTCATTAAAAACCCTTTAATTCTATTAAATTATTTTATGTGTCATTTGAACAGCAAAAAGAATGCAAAATATGTCTTTCCTTTTATCAGTGTCTTAATGAAATAATACCAAGCTCCTATTGGACACAACAACAAAGTTCCCCAAAGTGCTCCAAATGCCGGATGGCAGCAGACACTGATGAGCAAAAGCACAAGAGGAAAAGACCAAAGATTCTTTCCACTTTCCAGCCCACATCTGATTTGAATTGACAAATGAGATGATCTGTAATCCCCTGTGGCCTTCCTGGAGAACTGTAAGCTGAGGATAGGTAGCCTCTCCTCCAGTAACAACAGTGGAAGATCCAGGCATCAAAAGATCCACAGCCACTGTGTCCCAATTTAAACATCAGAAATTGCCTCTTTCATAGCTACAGTACAGACAGCAGCTCATAAGGCGGTAAAAATTACTTTTATGGATAAATATTCACTATTTCATATGTAGATGGCCATATCTCCTGAAGGGCTGCAATTTGTAGCTTCACAGTTTCGAACTTTCCAAGGACCTTAAAGGGGTGTATTCGTTATTGACAGTGATGGAAACAGATGGGAGAAAGGCAGGGCTAATGAGTAAACTGAAAGGAGCAAGCTATTAACGGGAATGTAGTCCAGGTTTGTCGACTGATTCCTCCGTTTTTCTCTTAATAAAAATGGAAATTTAAAAAGTTCGCGAGATGCATGCATACAGAAATATATACGGAATAAAACATCCAGCATTTGAAACAGATACAGAGCAAAACACATCATTTATTTACTTTTTTTCTTTACCCCCTTAAAGGAACTGCCACAGTGGCAAGGGAGACAGAGTGATCCTTCATATGCTTGCAGTGAAATGGATTTTAAATATGTAAAGACAGGATGGGAATAGCTGCCAAACTGTAAACTGTAAACTGCAGCTCTTTCTTTGCACTCTTTCTCTTCTACAGCCTCTCTGGAAAGCAACAGCAATAGACTCTTGTGCAATTTCTTTCTACCTTGCTTCTTCACTGCTAAACAGTGCTGACAGACACATCACTGCAAGTTTGTCTCTTTATCCACCAGTAGTACACACCTTAAAGGAGATCTCTAAAATCTGGAGAGTGAAAGAGTCTCCTCCCCCCATTCTTCTTTCTGCCATCATTATCACACCATAGTTTATTGCTTTTCAGAATTGCCTCTCTCCATCTCTTCCTCACATGGTGATCTCACACAAAAGTGTATAGCAAAAAGATACTGGCACCATGGGGAAAACTTGTTGAGTGCTCCATGTTTCCTCTTTGTCAGTGAAATCTTGGCAATGAGCAGACAGTGCTCCTCTTTGTGCATCATGTGCATCCTCTTGTGCAAATTTCACAGCACATTCAAGATAAATGCTGAAATACTCAGCTGAAAACAAGGTCATAAATATCCAGGTAAGGAAAAACATGTGAACCAATGATTAAATAAGAGCCATAGGGACAAAACTTTCCAGTTTTTCATTTTGGTTCACTTATTACTTTTTATAACCACTTGCTAAGTAATTAACTGCTCCTTCCTCCTTTTTCTCTAGAAATGAATTTATCTATTATATACAGCTGTAGCATTTCCAGAAAAACAGATCTGTGTTCAAACGCAACAGAGACAGTTCCAGTTTGAACCAGGATTCATTCCATGATGGAATCTCAGTTCAATGGTAGAGAAGATGTCCTGCTGGGACAAAGAAAGGGCTGCTTGACACAGCTTCCCTTCTACTTGGAGCCAGCCTGTTTGGGCTAGCAAAGATCAGCAAGGATCTGCAAAGTCCTGGAAGTAGGAGATCCAGTCATCGGTATAAGGGTTTCAGAGTGACCTCCCTCAGCTACCTCTTTGGAAAAATAATTGAGGCTGCAGCTGGTTAAACTGCTGTTTGTTAATGCTGTTTGTTTTGCTATTTACCAAAGGGGCATTTTGCAACATTACATACCACATTTTTTTGCTGAGATAGTTAAATGAAAAAGTTTCTGAAGGGAGCGGCTGCCTTATCTCATTTCCTATCTGTTCTGATCATACCTCTGTTTCTGTTAAAACTCTTCTTGGCCTGTGCTTCTAAGCCCATGAGAGAGTTTGTAGACATTATTTCCCACAATCCTCTCAATATGTTTTCCACCACTAACCCACATTGATCAGCAGTTCCCAGAAATATTATGTCTACTGTTGATTAAGACATCACATCCTCCTGTCTATACCACTGTCACTTCTTTACAATTACACTGCTAAACTGGCCATATCCACATTGAGATTAAGAGCTTAGCAGGAATGGACATTTCATCTAGAAAATAAGAATGGTCAGAGTTACAATCAATAGTCTGTCCCACACTTGTCAGTACAGCAGACTAGGATATTCAGGGTGTAGCAGTCCTCACAGCCAAGAAAATTATGTGACAAGGTAGATTTGTTTCCAAGATCTTAATGACTGACTACCTGCTTCTGACTGGACTTATTAAATGTAATTCTTTGTGTCAGCCTGGAGCAAAGCTTGAACCCTTCTGTGTGGAAAAGCAGAAAAATCTGTAACATTTGCTTTCCTACTCTAACTTGGATTTTTCTTATAAGTTAATAAGACCATAAATGCAAGTTTTGCTAGAAGTTTAAATCCTAATTCAACTGTTCACAGTCCTGGACTACCATAAGATAAGTAGAAATGTGTGCTGAGGAAAACTGATGTCTAGCTGTCTTTTGTCTGGATCCTGGTTTCTTGGTGGAAAGTGTTGGCACTGGATATTGTCAGAGTTTGCTGAACTTATCTATGTTTTTATTTCATAATTGAAAGGTAGATTTGTTCTCACTTGGCAGGCTAGAGGTTAATCTGAAACATTGTAATGATCTAAAGCAAGAGAAAGATTATTATAAGGACTAACCTTGCTCATCTTACTGTGTACCTGACTCATCTCTCTCCATACCACAGGATAGACCCTAGTACCACTTCTGTTGTCTTTTAGGATTTATTTAGGAAGAATTTTCATTTTAAAGAGGTTATGAAGATTTGGACATCTATTAGGAAAATGGGTTTTGATGTGGACATTTTCCACTTTTTTATTTGGAATGAAAGTTCAATTTTCAGAATAAAAGAAAGAAAAAATTCCATTTGTCTGCTGTGAGAGCAGCAAACTCCCCCAGCTTTTGCACATTGACAGAATACTTTTACTTTTCAGGTAACTAATCCTACATGCTTTCTAAAACTGCTGTTCTTAATGCTTGACTTCTTATCTTGAGGATTAAAGCCCGTTGCTGTTTAGAAGATATCTTGGTTTTCCCACTCCATTCAGTAACAAGGTGGAATAGGAAATGCAACCCATCTCCCTAACCATTAACTCTCCCAGCCTCTAGGGGAAATTCTCTGGGCTTAAATGCTCTCAAAAACTTTGGGATGGCTTTCTCAGACTCTGTTAGCCACTCTGAAAAATAAGTACTTTTTAAAATGACAGGGGAAAGCAAAACCAGTTTTATTTGTTAATGCTTCAGTTTCTGGCCTTACAGTCGCACTCAGTAAGAGGGGTTGTATTCACATGAAGTTCCTTGGCTTCATAGGGGAAGTCTTTGTTGCAGTCTCTACATTTGTCACTTGAGAAACAAAATTTATGACATATGCTATGATTAAATATAGAAATTCCTCAGCTGGACCACTGAAGTCAGTCATAGGGGCTTCAGATGGAATGAATACTCATTTGTATTCCCCAGGACAGAGCTGGGCAACCAGACGTGTCACAAGAGCCTGCAAATTTAATGTAATATTCATAGCAGTTGTCTTTTTTTAACCTAAATCCTCCATTCCTATAGAAACCAGCAGTGTGAAATCTCATATTCCTTTCTTTTGTGGGTGTTTGTGTGTTTCAGTTTCAGTCCTCTGGCTACAGAGAATCTTGTAAATGTGACACAGGTGCACAGTGCAGACGATGCACAATAAGACAAGTAATAAGATGCTTGATTCTATAACACAATTCCAGGTTTCCTGATTCTCATTTCCAAACAGTGAGATTACAACTATTGGACATTCACTTATATATGAATATTGGGCTTGTTGCCAACACAGTGCTTTAGGTGGTCTTCTGTTGAAGGGTAATATTTAAATTATTATGGTCTTGAATACATACTGAAATGATTTACTGAAAAGGTTTCTGGGTCTAGTGTTTGGGGAAAATCTAAAAACATTTAAAGAGAACCGTTGCTTACCTTGCCAGTTAAAACCCCCAGGCAAACATAATACATGAAAAAGGAAACAGTTAAATGAAGCAGCAAGACACCATATGCACCAAGTCCTTCTTAGTCTTCATTTTTCAGTTATCTTCATTACCACTTTGCTACTATGACAGAACTGCAGACACTCAAAGAACTGAGAAAATGAAATCTCAGATTTCATTCAGCACCCAAGATGGGCTGATGTATTTTTCATTTTACATTAAGGAATTCTACTGAATTGTGAGCAGCAATACCAACGTATAGGCAATAAAACCTGAGATGAGACTCTCATTGTAATACCAAACTCAGGTGTCCACCTGTGCACAACAGGATCCATTCTACTGCCTCAACACTGCCCTTTTCAAACTCTCTAGGTTATTCAAGAGACCCACAAATGGGTTCATAGATCCGACAAGGAACCTGCTGGAGGACATTTGCATCCTTTTGAAGCAGCAGTCAGATGCCAAGGGTTACAGTATAGCTTTTCAAAAGGTATTAGGCACCTATGTTTAGGAAACTGAATCAAGATCTTTATATAAGATCCCATTATCATTAATGGAGATGCAATCAATGCAATCTATAAAGACCAGGGAGTTAGAGTGACTCTATGATTTGTATTGACAAGGTCTTCATTGATTGTAACAGGGTCATAGACACCTAGTGTAACAGTAGATATCTGTGCTAGATAATAAAATTTAGATTTCTTAATCTGAAACTGATCCAAACACCCTATCAACTTCATTTAGAGATTAGGAGTAGAAATAAATGTTTCTTGAAAGTGAGAAGCAGTTTCAAATTAGGTAATAAATGAGAAAATGTCACCATGCAGTGAGAATGTGATTAGATTTTTAGCAGAATTTAATGAAAGTAGGGAAGAATATAAGAATAGTCTCACTTGGACAAATCCAAGATCTGTACAGCCCAATATCCCATGTCCCACAGTGGCCATGAGCAGATGTCAAGGGAAATGTATAAACAGGGTAAATATGGCATTACCAGGATGCTCAGTATTGTTGTGATCACAACTCCACTTAAAATATGCCCATTATTAACAATATAAATGCAAGTCATAGGTACACACCTATATCACTTCCTAATAAGAATTTGAAGCTCATAGATTTTGAAGATGAGTCCTACCTCTCATTTGATAGTCATTAAAGAACTTCGAAATTATATATGTTTTATAGAAGTTGATAATTTTTTGCCTTCTGCCTAGGCAATTTATGTGAAAAGAACATAATATTATTCACCAAAGCAGGTATTACAAAATCCATCCCCAAATACTCCTATATGATTAGCAAAAACTAATTGTGGTTACAGAAGAAACCTCCGTGTGACTTCCCAGAATTGTGCTAATCTGCAAAATCAATCTTCCATTTTAAAATGTGCTTTTACCCCCCTTACTCCTCTCCTTTCTTTATTTTGAGAACTTTCAGAAAACAGTCTTGTCACATATTGACAGTGACGAGAAGAGGAGCCAACCTGTTCGACTCAGTGAGCTGAGGACTTCAGAGATGAACTGCAGTTACTGAAGCTTGATCAGTTTATGGGAGGGATTGTGTGTCTGTGCCAGTGGCAGCAAGGGCTGGAACTGATTATCAGAAAGCCTCCAGTGGTGTGTTCTTATTTTAGTGAAGCATGTTCAAACACAGGGCATTTTCTACATTTTTCTTTTGTGCACTAGTTTGTTTGTTTTCTTTGGTTTTAATTGCCCCTTTTTGAACCAAAAAGCACTGAGGAAACAAAATTTCCTGCCTTGCAAAACACAAAGAGGCAAAATTCACACCCAAGTGAGGCAAGGAATAAAGATGGGAAGACTAAACTGGCTGGTATTTGGATATTCTACAGCTATTCTAATAAAGCAACATATTTATGGCATTGGAGCAACAGGGCATTGAATGACCCACATCCATATTAATGAATTCTTCTCACCTACCAAATATGAGAGCCACTGGAAAACACCCAGTGAGACTCATCCCAGTCCTTCCCTGACTCTTGGAATGTGGCTTGGAAGTGTTTGGGAAAAGGAAGTTTGCACAAATCAAAACATGTCAGAGACTACTGCAATCCTTTGATACCACGGAAAGTCAAATTGCAAGGCTTGACTGTTGGACACGATATTGATGCAGCCTATACATGAAGTCATTACAAACCACACACACAGAGTGAACGACAGGGGTACACCCAAGTGTGTCCCAGTCAACCAAGAAAGACAACGAGTATCAGCATGGTGTTAGCTGGTGAGGCAGCACAGATGAGCTGTGATCTTCCATACAGATTCTCGGTGCTCATTGCCAGGTATTTTCCCTTTCAGGCCTGAGTAACAGAGTTGTTGTAAACTTTACAACTAACTCATCATCTCTATGTGAGTGGCAATCAGGACACTTACCATGTGGGTGTAGGCATGAGCATATATTGGTTTTCTTCTTATTTATATTCTTGTCTCTTTTTGTTATAAAATGAATGCCAATGAAAGAGCAACTGGGGAATGTTAATGTGGACACTGAAACATTAACTTCTCTGAGATATTTTTTTCTTAATTGTAAAGTCTTAAATAACATTGACAAAGCTTTACTCTGTATTGATTCTATTGTTATACTAAACTCTTCATTATGTGAATTTGTGAATGCTCACAAGAGTCATTCATAATTATACATGGCCCAATATAATTGAAATCAAAACAATGGATCAATTCATGCTGTAAAGTGCTTTACTTCTAGTAATCTCTGTGAGGTAATCAACCAAAAGTTAGATCTGTGTATTAGTATTTTATTTATTTAAGTATTAAGCAATAGCAAGCAAACCTCCAAAGGTCCTCTTCACATAGGTTTGCATCAGCAGATTAACTGATTTTAGACTTATATCCCCAAAACTCCTAGGAATTATACTCAAAACCACAAGGCCAGCACATTTTATTCTACTAAACCGTGTTCCTGGAAGTCTTACTTTTAGTTCCACATAAATGGAATAAAAGTCAGAAAAATTTTTAAATGGAATGGAATGATACTACTTTATCTGAACCACTAATATGGCATTTTGAAGTAAGGGGAGCAAACTACTATCAACAGTGACATGGATGTTTTAAATAACATTTTGGTGTGGTTTTTTTTCTGGTTTTGGGTGTGAGTTATTTTAGCCAGTCCTGGAAATATGCTTAACAAATTTTGAACCAAAGGATTCTATTGAAAAACAAGGTTAAGCTTCAAATTTATCTACAAATTATTAGCAACAGTAAAAAAAAAAAAAAGGCAAGGATTTGGTAACTTAAGTGCAGTTTCTACTAAACAATGATTTCTTAGAGAACCTACAATGATCCCTAGTCCTAATTGCTGATACAGCAAAAGACGGCAAGTGGTAGGCAAGGTGGGATCAGCTGCTGAGTTAACCATGTGCCTGATATTGCATTATTACAACATCAAAAGAAAAAAAAAATTATTGTTGCAGCTAAGTTAGGGTGGAAAATAAGAAAAGATCCTTAAAAAGTTCTCCAATTTTATTTCATCCTGGAGATGGACCCAGTTGAAGAGCCTACTGACTTTTTGCCAAGAGCTGAAAAGTTTAAGAACCCAAATTATGTACAATTCTGCAAAATTCCTGTGCCCAACAGATGGAATCAGGTGTGCTTACAGGGATGTTTATGCCATTCCTATGAGATATATATTTCTGCCATAATTTTCCAAAGACTGTTATATACTGAGTCACTCTTCTTTTGTGTTTCACAACAGTTCTTTAAGTTCTCCAGCATTTTGATTTCATGTAGTTCTGACTTATCTGTAGTGACTTAGTGAAGCCGTCTTGTAACCCCAGCTAGAGGAAAGCCGTCAGTACAATTGTCTTCCATGTTCATTCAGGATGTTGGTGCTCCTGATTAGACTCCACACAGTGGGGGAAGATCACTTCCCACAAATTGGCTTTCGAAGTAGGCCTAACACACCTCCTAGGTGTCAAAGAGCAGGTTATAAATGTTCCTTCTTAAAACAAGAAGACAATCGGTAAGCCATGGGAAAACTTCATTTTCTCCTTCTTCCTCTTTATTCCCCACTGCTTGATGGACCATGAATAAAGCAGTATTTTTCTTCTTTTTCTGGTGAAATTCAGATGGCTCTCTACCCTGGGGTTCGTAGTCCTGCTCTACTGGACAAGGACAGAAACACAGAGAGAAATGTGAATCCTCACAAAAACCTTCTCTGCCACAGGACTCCCCAACTCCTGCCCAAGGAGATAATTTCAAGAAGGCAAATGAGTTTAATTTAGCCTCCGAGCTTTTTCTCTCCTCATTTCTCTGATGAGATGTTCAATTCACTCCATTTTGTTGTCAGATTTGTGACATAGAGACCTGTCTCTCAGCAATGAGTCTAAAGCCAATATCTCATTTCACATAAGCCACTAAGCAGTCATCACATGGAAATGCTTTCCAGTCACTATGGATGCAAGGCTGTAAGCTTTCATCTATAAATTCTTTTTTAGTTGCTCATTTCTGTCAAGCTGGTCTAATCTACTTACACCTGGCACATTAATTCTTATCTTTTCCCTGCAACATTGTAATTATATGTTATTTCCAGCAATAATTAATTCTCTCTCGGGCGGGCTTTTTATAGCTTATAAGTCAAAGTGGGCTGCACCATACTAAATAATTAATTCAGGCTGCATTTTATGTCATGACATACACACAGCCCCCGGGTGTAACAGTTAGAGAATTCTTTTAAGAAGAAAGTCCTTGGCTCCCAGGTATTTACAGACCAGAAAGCACCAATTGTAATGGTTATTTCTCTCAGACCAGTAGTAGGTGTGTTCACTTCTTTGTACCAACAATCTACTCGTGGCAGCTATTTCCAGAAGGTCTTGCTACAGTCTCAATGCACAAGAACATGCAGCTGCAGACCATACAAATGACTCCAAACAGTACGTAAAGCCCTTCAGAAAATCCTGCAACAGTTCATACACTTACCCCCAGTTGCCCATATTTCTTTGGCTTCTTAATTACAGAGAAAGGGGACATTCACATGAAAAAACATGATATGAAATTGTAGCTATGAGGTATTGACAAGCTGTGCACATAGAAAACTCAATCATTACGCAAAAGTCGATAGCTAGATACGGTACCTTACCTAGGGGAAGTGTAATCTCAAATACCTCACCACTCCAGAAATACAGAAAAGAAAAACTTAAGAAAAAAAAATTAAAAAGAGTACTTTAAAACTAGCCAGGAAGACAGATTAGGTAACAGAAGCTGGAAAGTTTCAGTATGCCTAAAAGGATTTGCTGGAATCCGATGAGATAATGTTTGAAAGACGAAAGAACTCTATTAATAGGAAAAGTATAATTACCAATCATGAGCTATAAAGAATGCAAATATATTAAGCACAGAATTATAACACATACCTCCTTATCAGAGGAAGGATAGCAACTGCACAAGGAAGACAAGGATCACAGAATAACATTGTATAGAAAATATGAATTGTAGCAATTTAAATTGCTTGTGTATAATGAAGCATCAGAAGAGAACAAGTTTAAGGAATATTTCTAGATGCCTTAAAGCAATAGCTTCCAAATTTGCTCTGTTATTGTATTCTTTCAGCTGCTGGTGTGAGCAGTGGCAGTAGTAATACTGGGTCCTAATTTCCCTTTTGTCCATAAAAAGCCTTTCAGCTCTTTCAGGAATGGTCGCCCTCCAGCTACAGTACATTAACCAGTAGCACCACATGTCCCATCATCACAGGATCATTCAAGTAGTTAGACTAAGTACTGTAAATTTGCTCCTTTGGAGTAAATAGAGAAAAATATTATATAATTTTACTGATAGGAAAACCCCTCTACCATAAACTATTGTATAAATAGAAAAAGGTTCAAAAACATATATATCCTACTGAAAAACCTAAATAGCTTGGGCAAAATCTTGAGCCACAATCTCTGACCATAATCTTTTTTTTTTTATTTTAGATAATATTTTGCCCTATTGGTCTGTCTAATTTTCTGAATCCAGTTGTGTAGGACTGGACAGCTCAACAGGAAGTTATGATAGCAATGGGACTGTGAGTCTAGGTCTTTTCTGAGGGGTAATTGTGTGTCATGACAGCTTCTTTTCTTTTTGTAGAAAACAAATACTGTTATGAAGTTAAATTAGTAATAGGCAGATGTGATTCACACAAAGACAATCAATTAAAATATAGTGAGGTCCTTCATTCAGTAGTTGCTACCGTGAGCTCTGTGTATGGTGATTATAAGCATGTGATGATCCAAATTAAGGGTTTTCTTTGCATTTGTTTTGTAAATAGAAAAGGCTCACGTAAAGCCCATCCCAAATCTGCTTTCTTCAGATAACAGCCATGAGGCAGAGCTGGTGGCTGAAACCTGAACGACATATTTGAGAAGGGACTGACGGCTACAGTGCTTTTCCTTTATTTCAAAGGGGAGGCAGAGGGCAAGCTCCATGTTCTAGCACAGTCCAGGACTACTGGACCACAGCACACTGACTGCTGTCCCCACAGACTGATACAGAGTGGAAAAGAGGATAAGAGTATTTCAGACTGCTTTAGAGTACCTGCACCAGATTTGGATCTCACAGAAGGAAGAAGGTGCCAGCCAAGGGAAGGGAACTGTGTGGAGCCAAGGATGTGTTCTTCAATAATGAGGCAAAGGCAGAAATGCTCTGTGAATGCAATCAGGTCATAATGACAGGCTGTCTGTGTGCACCCTCCCAAAGAAAATGCCTTGAGTTTTCAAACTTCACAAGGAACCACCATGTCCTGGGGTTGTCAAGATATTCCTTTACTAGTTCTGTTTGCACGATGAAGTTTCAGCCATCAGACATCTCTGAGCAGCACAAGCATGGTAACAGACTGACAAATAATAACAACCTTCAGCAATATGGCTGCAAGGTGGCCCAGAGACGTCCTGCAGCCCCTCAATATGAAAAGTGCTGACAATATTTTTAAAATAGAGAGCTAAACAGTCTGAAAATATGAATCATTTCTGCAGCATACTGGTGAAAAAACAGTGCATGGCACACTTTTCTTTCTGCTATGGCTCTCAAACATAGCTTAGAAAACAGAGCCTAGAGTTTTATTAGATGTTGTGTAAAGAAAATTACTGGATATTTTGGTCCTACCTGTGTTGAAATATTTCTTTCTTTTCCAGTTGAGTTAACATTTAAAGGGTTATGATCAGCCAAAAAAAAAAAAAATAGGAAAGCCATTGGATATAAAGAAAAAAATCACATACTTTTCACCTTCTAAATCATAGCATTCCTAAGATCTGGCAAAAAGCCAAAACTATGTCAGCTTCTTGTCTAAATATGAAAGTTTCTTGACAGCTCCATTATGCATAATTTTCTACATCCCATGAGGGTCCTGGTGCCTATAAAGAATACACTCACTGTGTCCTTTTCCTCACAGAAGGAAGGTAAGTGCAGTTTCTTAAAAAGACTGAATAAGGAGCAAGCTGAAATTCCTTTCAATTTGCAAACTGTCTCACAAGGTCATTAGTGCTGTTATAGCTGTTTGTTCGTGCTGTTATTTATACCATGGCATCTGACCACATTGCAAGCATTAAAATAAAATATCTGTCCATAAGGCAGTTATAATTGTCATCTTCCTATTAACCACTTCTACTTATCACAGAGAGAGAAAAAAGCTGCAGCATACTGGCTTGGCCCTGCTCATCTGAGGGACAGGGCAAGAGTCACCTCACTTTCTGAGAAGAAATAAGCCTCTGCCATAAGCAACACCCAGAAGTGAAGTCCTTGAAATTCTATGCTTTCAGTCAAAAATTTAAATCTGAGGGTTCTAGCACATATAAAAATGTGCTTTCTGAACTGGGCTGTGATGATGACTACAGACAGTCCCTTGAGGCACAGGTGTACATGGTGTGAGCTCAGCAGAGAAAGAGTGGGATGAGTGTATGCTGCTACACTGGCATTAAGAAAACTTGAGGGTCCAGGATATCAAATCTGTAATTAAAATTTACAGAAAATGTTTATGAATTATGAGATACTCAGACTGACTTAAAATTTCTCAGGCAGATCTTTAAAAGTCAGCAAATTGCAGATTTATCAATGTCTTTGAAGCACAATATCCATACTATAAAACGCATGAAAGAGAAGGAAAGAAAACCTGTAAAAAAAGTAAAAAATATGTTGATGTTAATAAAGATGCTATTATGATGCACATATATGTTGGTCAAAATAAGATTTGTCTAGAAATGATAACACAAGCATTTACTAATTTTGAGGGCTCACCTCTGAATCCCACTTTTTTTTTGCTGTTTTAACTCATCAGTTTTTACTATTTAGATGCAAAACTAACCTTGTTTGAAACATATTTGTGAGATCTTGCCTTCCGATTTAAAAATAAAACCGAGAAATTTCACCTGCACTTTTAAAACAGTGGCAGGGAAATGAAATGTAATTTCCTTAAATGTCAAGATTTCCAAATTTGATTGGGAGTATGTTGCACACACATTTTATTTCTGTCTTACTGCAACTATCTGATTTGTTAGCAACATAGATTAGGAGAGCTGAAGGGTAAAAAATATAGCAATTTCCTTTCATTTTGATGTCTCCAAAGCAGAAAGAACTGTGATACACTGAATACTGCAGGTTCCTCCTGTTACAAGTGCTTCTTGCCTTGGTCCTTATATACTGTCATGCATACGCCTTTCTGAAATGAAATTCTCTTATTTTGTGTCAATGCAAGTAAAAATGATTCTGTATCAGAAAGGATGGAGAAGAGTTAAAATCATACAGACTGTCAGTATGATTCATCTGGCTAAATACAAATGTCTACCGTGCAGACATTTGCATCAATGATGGCAGTGAATATACTCCTTTCATACCTGATTGAGAAAAATTGCCACATCTAGAGTTCAGCTAATTTCATCCTTATGTTGGAAAGGAGACAAAATGACAAGAAAAAAAAATTAAAAAGCTCTGGAAGTGTCTATTCCTCTTATTCCTCTTCATCAGCTAAAGAAGGAGTCTAGACAGCCATTTAGATGGAGACGTCTGCTTTGTAGGTGTCTGAAGTCAGATGAGATGCATCTCACCCCAAGTAGATGTCAACCTTTCCTACATTTTCACTGTGTTAATTAAGAGCTGGAAATGCAGACTTTATTCATCATACACCAAGTGGTCTGGTTTATCTGTCATCATCTGGATTAGTGGGGACTTTTCAACATGACTGTTTACTCTTAGCAATTTGTCTCCATCACTTAAATTCTATTGTTTCATTCTACTTCCAGGACTGATTTAACAGTTCTCTATATAAAGGAATAACACAGAATATACTTCCTAAATTTTAAGACTACATGATTGTCTTGAAGACTATTAATCTGAAATAATTAAATCATCATCTAAATGTGCCTTTGACAACAGAGTGTGGGTACCTTTTTTTCAATAAAATTTTCATGACTTCAGGAACCCTTGTTTTGGCTACAGTGACACAAAACATGCATCTAGCATTAAATGTGCTGTGTGAACTTAATAAATAAAAGTGAAACCAGTTTAAAACTTGCCCATTAAAAGGTAGTTGTGACCTCCACAGTTTATAAGAACATTTTTCTGGTTCCTTTCAGGAATGGTTCTCATAAATGATCCTTACCTCCCTTCAAAGCAAATGCTGGTAGCCAGTGTGCAGCAAGAAATGTGCTAGAGAAATGGGACATGGTAAATACAAGCAGGTGCACTGATCAGATCAGACTGTTTTTCTGATGAAGAAGTGTAAGTATTTAACCCTCATGCACAGAATGAAGGGAAGATTCTACAGCTCTCCACAAGCAGGTTTTGGTCTGGGTAGTTTTCACAGCTTTACTGATGGCTTTAATGCTGTCTGCCCAAACCTGACTATTTTAATACATTCAGTCAGGGATTTCACCCAAGAAATCTAGATTAAAGATGGATGAGCTACCTCTATGAAGGCTCTGGTCCTGGCGGCCCTGGCAGCAGTGTGGATATTCCCTTACTGCAGCCTAATTTTTATGACCGTACTAGCCAAAGGAGCAATAGAGAGCCCAAGAGGCAGAGGTGCACGTTATAAACTGGGAGAAGAATTGCTGCCTCAGTTAAAGGTGCCTTTCCTCCAACTGACAATATTGCTGCCAGTCAAACAATATTATATGGTTGATCTATCCAGATGTGACATGCCATTGTAACAAATCTTCAGCCCAGGATACAGACACTGTTTTCTGAAAATTGTGATTATAATAGTTCAAAACAAAAGGAATTTATGGGTTTTTTTCCCTTCTTTTTAAAAGTTTTTAAACCCATTTACCAAGTGTCAGAGCCCATGAAATAGAATGATGTAGGGTGCTCAAGTTAAGATGCTGGAGCAGAAATACGGGAAAAACCTGGGTAATTTCCCATTACCTGCTAGTATCAAATACTTGAAATCTGGCTGCTCTGCTTGAATCACAATAAAGCCCTTTTTTCCCCTGTGAGAAGCAACAGAATCTTAACCACCTTCATTATTTCCACTTCTCTACTGCTTTATTTTTGATATTATTAACCAGTTTGTTACTGGAATCTGAAATTTCATATCCATGTGCAAGCACAAGGAATAAATCTTTCAGATTTTCATTATTAGAGCTTTAAAAGTATTAATACCTTTAAACCTGGCATCCTACTGGATTTGCTTTATGCTTGTCTTTCTCTGACTTCTATTATAGTTGCCTTAGCAGGTGGGAAAATATAGGTGTAGAAAAGTAAGTTATCCCAAATTAGCTGGATACCTTTTGCTCAAGCTGTAAAATAGTTTAGCGCTCTGCTTTCCCACTGCAGATTTTTAGCCTTTAGTGTATCCATTTCCTTTGTGGTCAATTGCCCATCTCCCTTTCTGTTATATTTCTGGAAATGCTGAAATGCCTTGAAACAGTTACCCCTCTGATCCTTCTGAAAGCCTTATCTGTGTCAATAAGGAGTTTCAGCCTCTTTGCAGGTACGTGAGAGGGTACTTAAAAGGGGTACTCTTGCAGGAGTACGGGCTGGAAAGGTGTCTATACCCTTCTTGTCTCTTTTTTTAAAAAACAATCTGCTCTCATAAGGATATTTTGTCAGGAAATAATTATCTGTCCCTGAGAGCACAATGGATCTCTTCTCATCTTGCCTGTTTAAGTCTGAAGACAAAAATGCAAGACTTTTCAGTCTGGAAGGGCAGAAAATTAGTCTATTAATTTTGGGGAGACAGTGAAGAGAACTTGATGGACTTATACTTCCTTACATATTTATCTGTAAAAGTACAAGGATCCAGACCAATGTCTCACTAAAAAAAATCTGAGACACATGACTATAAAATCAGACTCAGAACTGTTGCCTTGTCTCAATTTTAATCATTTTGTACAAGCTCCCCAAGTTCCTCAGCTGAGTTGCAAATAGTGATGGGACACATTTTCAAAATTAAAATTCAATAAGGGAACTGAAGAAAATTCTGTCTGACCAGAAAGACTTCTCTGTGACTGTAGGTGCTTCCAGGGTTAGATAGCTGCAGAGTGATGCAACCTGAATTTGATTTAAACTTATGGAATATTCAGATATGTGCCGAAGTCCTTCAAAGCCAGAATAGGCATTGCAATTCTCCCATGAGGACTTTGGATACTAAGACAGATGATTTTCTACGGGACTAAGTATGGGAGGCAAAAGAAGAGGACTTTTGGTTTGTGAGGAAACTGTCATGGTGTGCTTAAAAAAACCTACTTTGGGGCTTCAAAACTTATTATGTGACATACAGGTGAAGGACCAAAAGTGCTGAGTGCCATTATGTGTGTGGCAGTAGATGTTCTCTTTCCTCTTTGTGCTGCTGTGTGTGGCCAGTCCTATATATTTATATTTTGATTCTGTGTGTGTACAAGTACCTCTCTACTTACCTGACCTGGGGACACAGAACCGTAGAAACCTTGCAACTACCAGGCCAGGAAGGAGGAATGCCCCTGGGGTCTGTAGCTACCTGATGAAGCTACCTCTAAGAGCCCCACCTGGGCACCCAGAACCACTAGGACAGCCTAAGGATATATATCCATCTAGATAAGCAGTGGGAAAACTGAGAGAATACTTTAGAGCATTTCACATGGCAGCAGATGCCCATGTAGGCAGAGCAGGACTCAGGTGTCTGATGAACAATCTGAATCCCAACAGTAGCTTTAAACAAAATTAATCAGAAACCTTGTAATTATGAGTAGTGGTTGATTTCTGTCTTTCAGTTCACCTGCAATATATATTTACTTGCCTAAAGGAAATGTTCTGGTCTCCTTACATGAAAACACAGATCACCATCATTATTCTTCCCCAAATGAGTGCTAACTTAATTCTGTATTTCCCACAGGAGTGGGTGTTTTTCAGAAAAAATACTTCTAACCTTCCCTGCACACTGCAACTACTGGAAATACCTTGGGAAGGCAGCAATGGCAAAATGCTTGCCCAGCACTCAGGACAAGCAAAGTTGTGTACGGTTCATTTACTTTTACAATAATTCGTTGTGCTACAACAATTTATTCTTTTTAACCTTTTAACTCCTAATTTTATTTTTTTTTTTCTTTTTTTTCTTTTTTTTTTTTTTTTTTAATGAGAAGTGGTGGCCAAAGGTCAATAAATAGCAGGTCTATTAAGAAAACATGACTTTCGCATTTTTTCTCCAGCTGCGATCCAGAAAGGGGCACCAGCCCTTTCTTTGCAAATCTTGGCAGTGGCAGCTGCTAATCCTTGCACTGAGCACAAGAGACATCATCTGGCATCCAGGGATTTAGCTACCATTAGCTACCAAAGCTCTTTCCTCTTTTCCCAC
>VZTH01018226.1:56526-80649 GCA_013397815.1 Aleadryas rufinucha
TAGCTACCATTAGCTACCAAAGCTCTTTCCTCTTTTCCCACCTTTTTACCCCAGTCCCTGCCCTTTTCCTTCAGGCACATTATTCAGGCAACTGTAAAGCCCAGGTGACACAATAATAAACACAAACGCAGGTGGCTTTCCACTGAGGGCTGTGTACATGTGAAGTAACAATGAACCCAGTGATCTGGTGAAGCTTTGTTACAAGGGCAATGTTGATCCAAGGGAAGAGATGACTTTCTGTCCATTGCTTGCTTGTAATTTCATTCAATGTAATGATCCTGTTGGGATTCTGTTGGGTAGAGTGCGTGCATTGTTCCTTACTGTCTAAATGCCAACAGAAACAATTAGGTGCTTATTTTATTTTCTTTTTCTTTCCCTCAAACAAAGTAAATAAATATTTTTCTTGCATTTTTAGCGGTGAATATGCTTTTGATCCATTTTTAGATTTCCTCTGAACCGTCTTTCTCAGCACTATCCATTAGCCAAAGTTTAACATTCTGGAACTTCCAGCCTGACTTGAAAGCTGTATGTTAAATTATGCAGCTGAATTCCATCAGTCAATTTCTCCTTTGCTGTCAACACATCAGCTACATTTTTTACTGTCTGAACAAGCTCATCCCATATAACAGGCTGCAAAAACATCAGAGGGAAAAAAAGAATCAACACAGGACAATACTTCCTAATAGGGCCTACATTAAAAAGAGAAAGTCACAAGGATGGCTTTGTATTGCCTTTTTCTTTTGCAAAACAAGATTTTAAAAAAATCTCTTTTGCATATCAGATAAGCCAGAAATTGCCTTATTTAACTTCTGAAAGACTGGGATCATTCAGAGCAAAATTCTGCTGTGAATAAAAAAATATGCAAAGCTGCCTGTAGCGGTGTGGTATAGGTTATCTGACCTATCAGCTTCATAAAATGAAAGCTAATGAAGTCATGGCAGAAAAAGCCAACTGTTACACATCAAACAATTGCAGAGCCTTTGCAGAAAATGATTGTAAATTGCATGTTAGTATGTGGATGATAGTTGTGGATAGCTATGTGTTTTTATAATATGCTAAAGCTATTGCTACTGTAAATTTTTTCTAAGCTAGGCCTACATGATCTACTATTCATGTAATCTTAATGGCAGCTAAAGTGGGAATAAAATCTTTATGAAAACCACTACGGTTAGCTCACTTTAAGGCAGGAATTCAATCAGCAGCCCACTGGAATTACTTATGTTTTGACTAAGGTATTTGGTTCCTTTTATTGAACATTCTGCTTTCAATGCATACATCCCATGGATATAAAATGATGGATCTTGCTGGATTTAAAACCAGCGGCACTTTATATCATTAATAAATATTCATTTTCCTGCTATCCCTCCAGTGGTATTTCATCATCAATCATGGCTGAAATCACAGCTGTGAGAGCTGTTTATGCTTTAGTGTTCTCCTCTACATGATTTGGCAGATACTTATGAAATTATTGGAGTGTGGAAGTAAAGGGGGATTGGACAGGAGGGAAGAGGGGGATGCTTTAAAAAAAATATAATCTTTGTGTCTGTAGTTATTCACAGAGAAGTACTGTTTTGTTTTGCCTTCCAAAGTACACATAAATCACTCCATTGGTCTCAACTGTCCTGTGAAAATAAAAATGATCCCAAACTGTTCAAGAATTACTCAGGGACTATTCAGTGCTCAATATGTCAGAGAAGCAAAGACAGACGCTCAGGAAGAGGAAGATTACAATCAATGAAGAAAAATCAATAGCATGTAGAAGTTATCCTGCTGCCAGCATTGTCAAGAAAAGGTTTCTCCATTCCCCAGTCTCATTACATGTAGAAGATTATTAGAAACTGAGCAGCAAAGTGAAGCTGTAATCATCTCCCCTTTGCTTTTTTTTATGTTCTTAGTGTAAATCAACAGTTCACTTTGGCTTAATAAACAAAACAACCTGTTCTCTTACCAACGTAGCATTTTATATATTTGCTTTACCTGCCACTGTAAATGAAAAGGGATGACATTAAAAATCCTTCTTTAAGGTCTTAAAGTAAAAGTTGGAGAAAACTGAACAGTGACTGGAGCTATTGGCTGCGATATTTTCTGTTTACTTGGTTTTTTGTTTTTCCATCTGTGACTTTTTCTGTCCTCTGCCCAAACCAGTGGATCCTGGCTGCTAAGCTCTGCTTGCTAATGAGATGGTCATTTCTTGATTCTCCCCTGAAAATCAATTAACCAGCCAATGAAATCACTGGATTTTATAGAACAACATTTGTGTGACCTTGGGGAAATATGCATTCTTTATTGTATCAACTGATAGAAAGAAATAACTGCAGAGCTGGTGACAGTGTCTTTCTGACCCTGAGGCAGAAGTTTTCTTGCTTTAGAAAATTATTTAACATACACCAAGTGAAGTAATTGAAAGCATGATAGATAAATATTTAAATGTCTTCCTAAATTTAGACCTGTACGAATAGAAAATAATATCCATGTTTAAATTATAATAGTTTATGCCTTAATATATTGTACATTTTAATAAAATATACACATGCATACTGACATACAGCAGACAGTCTACAGAAAAAAACTCACCTTCAGAAATATGTGTCAAGATTAATTCCATAACCCTTCGCTTCCCAAGACTCTCTAAATTATGGTGACAACTGTTAGCAAACACAGATGTCCAAACTCATAAACTTTGCATTTCTGTGGGCTAGGACTGTTTGTGTGTGCAGGTGTTTGTTTCATCTATGGAAATGCCAACAGTATGTACAAAATAAGGGCATTTTTTTCAGATGGTATTCGATAAAATTATTTCCAAATCCCAACCTATCACCATCATCATCATCAAGTCTGTTTCTGAACATAGTACATCACATATTGGTGGGAGATAACAGATGAGACAAGTCAATCTATAATATTCATGTTTCAGAGAGTGCTGCTGTATAGTCAAAAACATGTCAAAATGGACGTTTTTAAGAGTTTACAATTTCTTAATTCTGAGAAATTTTTTTAAGTGCTTGAGTTTGCTTTTCCAAGGTTCAGGATTTAACTTTTTACTTTGTAGACAATATTTATGCCAGAATATTTTGTGATTAGCTAAACTGAGCTATTTATTATTTTGGTTTCTTGGTTACTGCTGTGATTGTTTTGGAATAGCCATCAACACTACAGGAAGTGAGACCTGAGAGGACCTTGGTCAGCTCTGAAGAACATGAAGTCTGGCTCATTTGCCTTCATAAATCTCACCAGGAACTCCAGAGGAATGATATAAAAGAGCCCTCCTTTACTCGTCTAATCTAGAACCCAATTCTACAATATTTCCAGAATGAAAATGCAGGGCTAATCAACAACGGGATCTTCAAACTCTGGTGGGACTGTCTGATGCTGCTCTTAGAGCAAATAACAGCTTGTGGTGAATGCTCAGCCTGGAACATGAACCTGGTGTTCCGTTCAGCTTCTAAAGCAATGAAAAAATCAATTTTTTCCAGGCAGGAAATCATAAATAGTGCTAAATTTCACTTTCCCGCATGATCTTTCATGTTACATGCTAGGCAATTTGTCACTTCTGAGAGCCAAAAAGTTAATTCTTCAGAAGTGAAACTCGCCAGCAGTTCTTAAAGTAATTGACTGGCATCTGGAAGTGAGTGATTTTTCTTGCCTGGCAAAGGTATCCTTTAAGTTAATAGAGAAAATACCGAAGACAATACTTTAGGCCCAAATACTAGTGATCATTTTTATAAAAGAAGTCTCTGAAGTACAATACATAATACATTCTCCTTATTCCTAAATTCTCCTCTATTTCCAAAAAAAAAATTAATAAACTGAGTTCTGTCTCACATCACCAGAAACTTAGTTCCAAGGTATTTCTATATGCAAATGACCGAAAATCAAACAGTCCAGTTCAGCTTTATTATGGAAGTTCTGCATACAAAGCAGGGAAAGAAATGGTAAAATGAGAGCTTCCATGAAGCATTGCTAATTGTGCATGTCAGATTGATTTTAAGGAAGTGTAGCCCACTCCTGTTAGGGGATGCTGTCAACTATCTTTCCTAACCCTTTTTCTACCCTCATCATATGGATGTCCTTTCATAGTCAGTGGAAAGACATAGGCAGAAATATTCTGCAGTCTTTTTTAGATGTCCATTCATGATTAAATTAATTATTTTTTGAGTCCTAGTATGATGCTTTGTCTATATCTCTCAAAAGCAGCATATGGACATTGCTCGAGCACAGTTGTCAATACTGTAGGTGTTTGCATGTACTGAGATAAATCCAAATCTTCATGTTATTTTTTCCCTAACTTGACCAAATAGGATCTGGCCAGAACTAAAGACTCTGTAAGTATTTATAATAAAACATAATGACATTTCAACTAATTTTTCATAATGTGTGTTAAAACTTGTATTTTATTAGATAAAAAATATGTCTTTTCCAGTTTATTTTCTGTCTGATAAACTAATAAAATAACGTACAAAGGAAAAGTCTCAATCCTTCTGCTAAGAACCATGGATCAAATGTGTATATATTGAATTTCAATGCAAATTGTATGTTTTTTCACTTAATTAAATGTACTGCACATTAAATTTTTGGCCCCGGCTCTGAAAAGATGAACATGTGTATATATATATAGGACCTACTCACATAATTTTCTTATTTGAAGAAAAATATGCAAAATTCTTTATCTAGTGATAGATTTTTAAAGGGTATTTAAAACTCTGGCATGCAATGTGCAGGATTCTCAAAAGAAATTCAGGCATCTGCTCCAACCAAAATCAGTGGGAGTCAAATATTTACAAGATTTTAAAAATTATGTCAGACATCTGTCTGAATCCAGATTCTTCAAAAGGCTCATCCTTTGTAAAGTACTGCTGATTTATCAGGAGAAAAGGTGGTGCCTTATTCCATATACAAATAGTTAAACCTTCTTACCTTCAAATCTTATTTTCCACTTCTTTCTTCATAATTGTTCCATTTATCTATTTTGGGAATCTCTCAAAATATCCATTTGGAACCCAGCACGGGGAAGATGTTTTCCCATTAATTTACTGTATATTCACACTAAAAGCATAAAATATTTCTGATATGCTCTTTGTGTAATTGCTCTCTATAATCAAGTGTTGCAGTAGAAAAGTCCCTGTTCATTAGTAGCAAACGTTACACACACACACACACACATGCACGCACATGCACACACCTCATTTAAGTGTATTAGCAGTGAAGTTAAACCAAGTAAATGTCTGCAAAATGTACAGGATTCAAGCCAAACTGAAGGTGTGTGTTTCTTGAAATTATGTAGCTTTTAAACCATCCCCTGGGCATTGTTTTCATGAATACAATTCTGAAGAAATGTATATAAGTCATATCTTTCATGAAAACAATTGCTTTTTATTGCTTTTGCCTTAAATATAATAAAGAAAGAACTAGAATATATTGAAAAGAAGAAGGCACATAATAAGAAAAACAATTTCCAGTATTTCTAGACTGGATTTTATTTTTATTTTCAGAATGGACAATAACAGTTAAAAGAATTCTTCATGACATGTATGAATATCATAAATATTGACAAGTTATTTTAGTTTTAAACTAGCAGAATGATCCATAGAGAAAATTGAAATTATTTGTGCATGGGCATTATTTAAGAAATTATTTTTTAAATCTATTGAAACCAACTCAGCTGTAGCTTCAACATTGTTAGTGTCAAGTTTGTTTTAAATCAGTCTCAATATGGAAGCATACATGCAAGGATTTTCAAATGATGGGCTGTTTAAATTTCAGTCCAAGAACTGCCACATGACCTTACTCTGCCACATTACAGTGTTGGATATTACTGCTCATTAGTAGTTTAAAAGTCAGGAAAACTTACTTTTTTTCTACCATTTTTATTTTACAAGTACATGGAAACTCCAGTTCTGAAACCTTTGGAGTTGATCTTGATTGAGATTAATTACAAAGCCACTGGCGAGAATGAAGCAGTTGGTTGACACACTCTTGTTCTTCTTTGTTTCTTAGCAGGGGGACTGCCACATCACAATCTAGCTGCAATTCTCGATATCATCACCCTTTGCACAACTGCAGGGCTGCAATTCTCTAATAATTAATGTAGCTGAGGCAAAGCTGTTTGGCTGGTTGCTAAATAAAGCAAAGACAACAGAAACCAGAGGCAAAAAGGGATGGCCTCAAGAGTGGTTTTGGAAAAAAAAAACGAAGACTCCGTATGTTGAAGGACATTGTAACTTTTTTTAATCCTTTGTAGTAATTCCTCCTTCATACTAATTTCATTTCCACCTTGTTTTGATTCATCTTTGGGCAGTTGCTTCAAACAGGCTCTCTGTTAAAAGGAAATAGTTTCATTGGCATATAACATAAGGAATATCTATCATTGCATGCATTCAAATTATTTTCTTCTGTGGTGATGACATCTCATGGTTCCTTCTAATATTTTTACAGTTATAGAAAGAGAACTTAATAAACTCGTCAAGACACTAAGAAGGAATTGCTCATGGCCCTCTTTGTTACTCTGCAAGGAAGATTAGAACACACTGATTTATGTCAGCACATTTTGTTCAATTCACCAGCTCCTTCAATATGTTAATAAAGTCCCGTGGTGAAATGTGCTGGAAGGTATCACTGGGTATGTACCTGTGTGAGCAGCATTCTCCCAGGGCTCTTCAGAGAACTTCTCCTACATCGCTGCAAACAGCCTCACACAAGTATTAACTGACACTTTATTAAGGCGGAACAAGACGGAGCTGTGATGTTCTCAAGCTCTTTGTCCAAAAACTAGGGGACAGGATAAAATGTGTTTAGCAAAACCATTTGTCACTCCTGATCATTTCTGAATCAGAGGACTGATTTAATGTAATACAGATTTTCTAGTTCAAATACATCTTCCTTAAAACCGATACATGTATTCCCCCAGAACTTTTCTTTTAAAATCTCCCACCACTGATATATAAATAAGATTTAAGAAAATTAAGCTGTTGTAATAGTACCATAATTTTAGTCACAGTTCCCTACTTCTAAGATTCAAAGTAACCCACATAATGTCATGAAACGATTTCGTAATTTTGGCTCAAATATTTTCAGAGTGATCTCTGCTGCTATCTCAACATCAGCGAAGGCAAAACAGCTTAATGATCTATAGCTTTCTTAATATATTCTACTGAATATAATTTAAAGTTTTCAGGAACAATGAAGAACATAAATGTAATATTTGCAAAAACTAAGTAGGCTGAAAGTAATTGTGTTACTGCTATTACAATTAATTATCCATATCTGTTCATATTTCCACCAACGCCACCCAGTATTGTTCCCATTATGTTTCTATCTTTTTCTATCTGACACTGAAAGGTCTCCATGAGATAATGTGAGGAGTGGTATTTTCTTTGTTTCTTACTAATTTATCCTATCACTGTGGGAAAATATTTATGGGGAAATATATTTAAAAAAAAAATCTGTAAAAATAAAATAATATAACATTGATCCTTTCCTGGATTTTCAGGGTTTTGTGTTCCTTTTTAATTGGAGTAAAAGTTTATGTTTTTTCATAAGTGCAAAAAATCATCATTCAGACATTCTTCAGAACAAAACAAAATGCACATTTGAAAAAGAGATTAGGTGGGTATAAACAAAAACAAGAATGGTAAAAAAATTAAAATGCATAACTTGAATAGTAGTATAAATTCTAAAGGATTGCCTGAATTCATCACAATAAGTACAATAATTTAGAAGAAACTAACAACCAAACAAAACCCCAGAAGGCTGTAGGAAAGGATATAATACAAACTAAAACTAGGAAAGACCAAAAGGGAAATTTACTCTCTCTTACAAAATTTTCATTCTCTTTTTGTTGATAGTAACCATGAAGAATCCAACTTCCCTAGGAAATGGATTATTTCATGTTGTCTCATCAAGAGTAAAGAAAATATTTTGGGTTACTACCATTCTTTTTCAGAATTTCACAAAGACTAGGAACAACTTAAATGTTAATTAGACATATTTTGGTGATCTAAACATATTGCAGGGAAAAGTAATATGCATTTTCTTGCATGTCAGTATCCCTTTCTAATATCTATGATACCGTCAGAAAACTCTACATCTTCTATTGAACTGTAGTTCTCTGTTTCCTTACAACTGAAAGTTCTGTAAGATGGGTTTTTATTTAATTATTGTTGCTATTTATTTTATTAATTATTTTCTTGTTTCTATTCTTCAAGCACTGTCCAATAATTGTCAAGGGGGAAGATTTTCAAAGCTACTCAACACAGCTGAGGTAGGTGATGTCAGTTGCTCTTTCCTTATGCCCCAACACTGCAACCCTGTTGTAGAAGATCCTTTGCCTTAGCACAATTACAGGAGGATCTTCTCCATGGTCTTGTTGGGCAAGATCTTGATGGGAAAGACCTGCCTGTAGCTCCCCAGATCTTCCTTTTTTCCTTTTTTAAAAATGAGGATGAGCTCAGAGGGAACACTGCTATGAGAGAATCATTTCAAAAACTCAGGTAGTATGACCTGATAAGGTAGAAAGTGGAACAACCTCAACAGGCAAAAAAGAAAAAGGAACAAAAGAAAAGATTAAACTTCTGAGGAGTAAAACCATGACGAAGTTCTTTAGGAAGAAAAGCAGTATTTAGACAAGGAATAAGGATTGAATAAAGTACTGGTGTGGGCAGTTAACAATTGAAGAGATGAAAAAACTGGGATTTGTAACTAACAGATACAGAAAACCGGTGGATTACAAAGAACAAAGCCTGGAATGTTTGTCTTACTTGTCTAGTTTATTTGCTGCTTCTACTCTCTGCAGCCCATATGCTTCGCTGTCTTGTAAAATCCTCTCATGCACTTAAATAAACTGTACTTTATTGTCCTGCAACAGACACTAGGACTGATGCTATTACTCCAAATGAAATCGATGGCAAAGCTACCATCAGCTCAATGGGAAGAGAACTTATCCCACGCCCATAAAACATGGTGAAAGAATTAGCTCTGAGTCTGATCAATGCCTTTCCAAATCAGAACTTATTGCAACACTCAATAAGTCTCCTGACTTGAGTAGGTTGCTAAGTGCAGGTTCTTTTTCACTCACAGGAGCAATACCTGGGCATTTCTTTGGCCTCTTACTCACACAAGGACTTAACATTATACATTTTTATTCCCTTTACTGCCTTGCAAAGTAACTTTTTCTTAGCTGAAGGGAGGTACTTTTCGCTACTAAAAAAAAAAACCTGAGAAAATACATAGGAAATAACTTGATCTTCATTATGGGACGTACCGCTATGTCAACAAGACAAGATTTTTCAATGAAGATACAATTCCAACTAAATCTTCAGGGAACATGCTGAACAGAAGAAGAGAGGCAGGCCTCATGATGAGCAGTCAAAGACAAAAATGACATTCAGTCTGAAGTAATTCCTAGTATTTTACAGTCATTTTGATCTTCCACTACTCCAAAGAAGAAGCAAGATCAATATTGTGCAGGAGATCTCAATAGCAAAATAGACTCTTTTGAACCTTTGAAAAACTGACTTACTCCATAAGAAGAAGGCACTAGAAAAAATTAATATTAACAGTATTTAACTGATTTTCTTATATTTATTTACTGCATGCATCACTATGCACTAAGTACAGTGTGTAGATAGACACTTGATTGGGTAGAATTCCAAATAAATGACTATTTAATTTTATTTAAAATATTTCTTGAATAATTGAATTCTTAGTGAACTTTGGAACAAAAATATATAGAATAAGCTCTACACAGAACTATGGAGGAAAATGGGTCCCTGAAAATATATTTGTTCATCCATTCATTGTTACACATCAAATTCAAGGGTAGCTCTGTGGTGCAGAAGTGAGTAGTATGTGGAATAAATGCTTCTTGTTCCCTTCTTTTTTCCATTTCTGTGGTTATTCCACAATTTCAAAATATTAGTAAGTGGCATAGAAATTTGTGAGTGAAGCTGTTCATAGTACTATTTTTCTTGAATTTCTGAACTTTTAGAAGTTCCTTCCACTTCCATTTCAACTCCCTGTTTATCGCCCTCCTTTCCAAATAATTATGCATCCAAAAAAAGCCATGTGTCTTTGTTTGGCAGATATTTAATAATCTGTTTGGAAACAAAGAAATGGCTGACTGAACTTTTTAACTTGGCAGGTGATGCTCCACTCATATGATTTTTTCCTGAACTTTATTTTACATACCTGTATCTTTTAGCTATCATCAGTATAGGAATTCACACTCATATCTGCATACAAACACACATACAAAGCATGCAAAAACATTTGGGAACTAGTATTTCTAGAGTTTCTAATTCTAGAATTCCCATTTGTTTACTGAGATACTTTAAATAGATTAATTTGTTTAGTACTTAGTGTCAGTATTTATATGTGTATAAAAGTGCTAATCTGTCATAGGAGCATCATTTCATACCTGCATTGAGCTTCCAGCAAGTACAGGATCTCTCCAGCATTATTAAAAACATGTATTAATAAAAATGCTGGAAAATTGTAAGTTTCAGAGATCAATATTTTTTTCCCACCCACAGATGATTTACAAAAAATATAGTATTCCTACATGATTCAGTAACATTCTTCCATTTTCCTTTTGGGAGAATCAATGTATAACTTTTTCTAAAGTCCAGTTTAATACAACAAATCCAATCTGGTAAAAATACTGGCTTTTTCACCTGAAGATTTCAAATCAGAAGGTCTGTTAAGATTTCTTTTTTTCAATAATTTTTTAACAATTTTTTTTCAAGTGTGTTCACTATAGTAACTAATATCAAAATTTTTTACTGAAATTAGTTCCACTGTTCAAGTAGTCCAGAAGAAGTCAGGTTGATAAGCTTATATAAGTTAACAGCTTATGTAAAAGTGAAGTTTAACTTAAAACTGCAATATCATCTCTTTGCATTAACATTACCTTGTCAAAAAGTAGTAAATCTGTATGACTTTGTAAGCACAGTATAGAGTTACAGATTTTATATTTTCTTCCTTTAACCAGTTTTATACTGACTTCAGCTCTTAAAAGCTTATGTGTTTGGCTTTACTGGAGTTGCTTCTGAATTGCATGCATCTGAAGTAGCAATAAAAATCAATCTTGCCCTGTCAGAAGAGGTTAAGAATTACTGGGAGACTAAACTGAGATTTATTGTTCATCATTAGAGCTCTGTGTCTAGATTCACAAAAAAAGAATATGTAAAGTTTACCCACATTCTTTCCCACTTTGTGACTTTCTGCTGACTAGATTATCCAGCATTATCCCACTTCCACAGCAGCATCACCGAGATCAAACGACAGCAGAGGTGGACCCAAGGTATCAGTCAGATCTCTCCTCACATCCCACCAGCCCTAAGTGTCGTGCTGTAATCAAACCCAACCACACTGCAGAGCAATTCCAGCTGCAGGCTTTGCCCACAGCACTAACGAGGCAGCTTTCATGAGAATAAAGGGCACAGAGATTGTTCTCTTCAGGCAGCTGGGTGATGGACACAAGGCTGCCACTCTTGCTCTCTTTAGACCTGGCTCCATCCTGAATAAACTCAGCAGCTTGAAACATACCAGTGTGGGGGGGTTTTATTTCTTTGTCCTGCTTGGAGAGCTCTTTTGCATAGCAATTCCAATGCTGAGAAGGCCAGAGCAGAGGAAAATAATCAGTGCTTTTATTTACATGTCAGTACCCCCCCCAAAATACCTCTCCAGCTCACAGATTTCTCAGAGCAGCAGTGCTGTGTCTGATCTGGAAACAATACCATGTTACAGTATTTTTCTCTTTTTATAGCAGATGATTCATCATAGCTGTCCAATTGTTTTTTCAGCTAGAACTGAAATTCATTATGGTTGGGTTTGGGGGTTTTTTGGCTCACATCCCTTTTTAAGGGGACATCAATATATTGAATACTTAAACACAAAATAACATTGATCTATTCAGTCCTTTTTATCTTTGCTCTACCAATATAGGTGGCTGACCAATTCCTCGTAGTCTGAAAAGGCCCCATTGTGCTCCCAGTGTCTAAAAATACCATGAAAGAAAGGATGGAAGTGATACAATTATTTAAAAAAATCATTGTAGAAACAATAAATCCTTTCTGTTCCTAAGGGGAAACAGGAGCCATGACAGGCTGGAGAGGAGAGACCTGGAGCTCACAGGTTGCGGCTGAGCCAACCCAAGCTAGATCTCTTGTGCCAACAGGCAAAAATGAAAATTATTTTCAGAAATGTTGCTCAACACTAACACAAAACCTGGGCAAAAAATGGAAGTTAGAGTGATTCAGTTTGTATTTTCAAATGGCTCAGCAGATTCAGGCAGATCCAGGGAATAGACTGAACAAAATACTCAATTTTCATCAAGAAACCAAAATGCTACATTTGATTCAAGAGCCTCATATTTTTTGCTTTGATCCAGATGCCTGGGAAACTTTTTACTCTGAGCTTCTCCTTCCATTAGAAGGCTCTATATGTTGTCTTATTTTGTTTCAGAAGAGAAAACATGGAAATTCCATGATTTCTCCTAAATAGAAATTCCGAATTTAAAACTATGGCATAACTACTCCCTTACAAAAGGGTAGGGAACTGGCTGAGCACTATGGAAGGACCACACATAACTAAGATGACAAATTATAAATCTCGGGGGGTTTTTGGTTGGTTTTGTTTTTAATTTTGATCTCTTGGGTTTGGTTTTTTTTTAAATTGGGACACTACTGAGGGGTGTTTTCAAAAACAGGTTTTGAAAAAAAAATGTGAGTAGCGATTACAAAGGATTGTTGTCTTCAGGCAGGATTAAAAATGTCATTGTCCTTGTAACAACAGAATATCCCATGTCTTGGCCAAATTCCAATTTGAGAAATTGCATTCTGCCTACATAAATTTTCTCAGCAGTTGGAAAGGATATCATGTTAAGCAATATCATCCATTGCTAGGGATCTGGTAAATAACTCTGTCCTTTTCAGGTTTGGAAAGCAAAGCTCAGTGCTCTTCACAGCGCTACCAGCTGACTTTTAGAGGTGCTGGACCTAAAGGGGAATGGAAAGCACTGAACTCATCCCAAGAAAGGTTCACATTTGCAGGATCAGGCCCCTGAAGCAATTATTTCTTTTTGCTCCGGTGATGACTGAGTGTCATTTCACAGAGAGGAAGTGAAATGATTCTTGTTAACATGGGGCTCTTGAATCTACAATCACAGCAACCTCCTGGGTCCTCTGTCCCGAGGTTGTTAAAGCCCACTGGCCAGCGAAAGAAATCAGCAATTTAAATAGCAGTCTGTGCTGGGTGATCAGCTGATAGATACACACAGCAAATGGGACTTGTATGAACAAAATGTTCTGCCCATGAACGAGCGTGTGCATCAGTAACCCGTGACATGGAACAGTGCACCGCTCACTTGGAATTGATTTCAATCAGATGTCACCCTAGTGTTGCATACATATTCATTTAGTGTTCAGTCCTCTGTAGCTACCCACACACACACACATATACAAAAACTCTTTGTGTATTTTTCATCCTTATGATCCATATAGAGGAGTTCATTCCTTTCTTTGGAAAAAGCACACTGAAATGGTAAAGATACAAAATACAGTGCCTTTCAAGTGATTTTCACCTTTAAATGAGGATGCCTGAAAGATGCTGCTCAGGTGGAGACACTGAAGGAATGGAAGAGAATTTGGCTGACTCCTTTGTGGGTCAAAGGAGGGAATGAGTCACCAAATACATTGCATGAACAGCTGGTGGATAAAACACTGACCCTGTGTGAAGGGCTGCAGTTGAATCCTCCACTTGGATTCCCAGGTTCTAGATTCCCTTCTAATGTCTGTCAGTGTCTGTATTAAGAGTCTAAGACCATGTGATTTAGCACAAGGTCACAAAAACAGATGTACTTTGGTAACCTTTCAGAGAGTTCCTTCCAATGCATACCACACTGCTCTGTAACTTTACCCAGGCCCTTTCTACCTGTCATTTACTGCCCTGGATCCACCACAATTCCTTCTGTCTTCTCAAGAGCATCCCAAAGTGGATATTTGAAGCCATGAAGGTGTATATATCTAACCTGTTTCTTCCATGGAAACTTTCTTATTCCGCTAATGATTGCTCCCGCTTAGGAAAACTGGGTGGATTCCACATAAAAACCATGAATTCTGTCTAAGAGTGAACAGAAACCAAATTCCCTGGCCACGTTCTGCTTTGTCATACCACAGGTTTCTTCCTCACCTCCATAGAAGGCAGCAGAAGAGTTGAAATTTTCCAGTTGCTACAGGGATGGGATGAATTTCCCCTCACATGACTACAGATACCCAGTAGATCGATGTTCAATGCTCGCCAGTCATTCTGGACTACTTGACAGTAGGAAACAGTATGAAAGTAGAAACCCACTGAACCCATGGTAAGCCTTTAATCACAACACACAAAAAAAGGAGTGGGATGAAAAAATAAATTTGCAGCCTCGACCTCGATGTACTTTGGAAGTTGAAAAACTGTCATTTTTATTCAGAATCAAACCAAAAGTTTGAAATTTTCCGTGAACTGAAACATTAGTATGAGGTCAATCTGGAGCAAACTGAAATAGTTTATGCTAACATTAAAATAAAAAAGATTTATTTTTAAAAGCATTTTAAATTGCAAGATTAAGTTAAAGAAACTATTTCAGCCAGTAAACCAAACAAAATTAAACATCTTATTTAGAATATTTAAGAAAGGTGGGGGTATAATGGCAAGTATTTAAATGCTTTTAAAAGTCACATTCTCTCCCCTAAAGTGGTATTTAAACTAAATTCAGTGAATTTTGATATTGGATTATGCTTTTATAAGTAGAAGGTACTATTTCTATAGTATTCAAATTTACTTTCTTCATTTTAGAAATGATTCAAGGGGTTCTTACACCTA
This sequence comes from Aleadryas rufinucha, assembly GCA_013397815.1. Taxonomy (NCBI): domain Eukaryota; kingdom Metazoa; phylum Chordata; class Aves; order Passeriformes; genus Aleadryas; species Aleadryas rufinucha. The sequence continues at coordinate 71,383 of VZTH01018226.1, forward strand.
AAGATGGACAAAGGATATGGCCTATAAGATGACATGATAAGAACACAGTTTAGCAGTTTAGACTTGTGTACATCTCCCTGGTATGATAATATCTCCTATTTATGTCACATTAGTATCTCATTTCTGGTAGAGGGATGGCATGTGGAGCATGCATCCAAATAAAAGAGTAGTGTAACTTGAACAGCTTGAAAGGCACAGAGGAAAGCTCAGCTTTGGGAGCAGAATGAAGAAAGAATATTTGTAACCCAAGATGGTATTTAACATTGAATTGACAACCTTCACCCTTTTGCAGTACACTGTTACAGATGCAATAAAACAGAGCTTCACACCTAATCCCAAGGAATCTGGAGAATCAGAAAATTAATGAATAGTTTTAAGAGAAATGAAAAAGGACAGAAACATATAATACTCTGAAGCAGATGCTCTCAGTGCATGGCTTCTACGTATATGAACTGGAGCTCGCTCTCTCCCCTCGCTTTGGGTTTTAGGAAGATGAAACATGATATCCTACTTTCTATTAGTGAGGAGAAAAGTAATTTAAAATAAAAACACAAATCCTGTGCTAACATACATGGATACATGTGAGTGACAGTTACCCAGACTAAACCTGACTTTCTGAAATCAGTTAAACACTTCACTGATCCCCTAAGAATATTGCTCAGGTTGAAACCTTTATAAAGTCAGTTTTGATAAAAAGTGTTAACCGTGAGTTTCTGGTAAACTTTGTTGCATGGCTTTATGAATTCTTAATGTGCATAATTCTTTAGTGGCTGTTCACAGTCTACTCAGTCATGAAGATGCTCTCATGCTGTCAAAAGCTGAATACCAAAGCTCATGGAAGAGATTTGTTCAGCATCTGGACCATGAGTATGAGACACTGTAAGTCTGTAACTATGTAGCAAAATATGACAGATAAAAAGGAAAATCTCTACTCTCTATGGCAAAAACAGACCCATAAATTAGTCATTTCAGTGCAAAAAAGGGGTAGATGAAAATCAGAAATAATAGTAATTAATATTTATTTATCTCATGCATATTTGAGACCACTGGAAGTGACAGAGCTCAAAGGACATATCCCAAAAACCATGCCAAATGGTTCCTGGCAGGAACTTCTAAATTTTAGAAATAAAGCCTCAACTTCAAAAATTCAATTATATTTTTTAATAATTTCCCCACCCATCAGGAACTTGAATCCTGAAAGTATCTGAAATAAAAAAGGATAAAAAACAAATTTATTTCATTGACTGCTCCCCTTTCCACTTTTTACTCCACTCATGGCTGGAGGGACTGGATAAGAGAGTGGACCAACCCTACAGAAACAAGTAAGTTTCAGTCATTAAAAACAGCAGCCACGTATCTGCCAAATACAAATGCTTGCAGCATGAGAGATAGAATCACTCACTCATGCAGGAAAGTGTGAGGTTAAATAATATAATTGCTATATTATAATATATAGGTCTTCCCTGTGGCATGACAGCCTATGTGGAGTCTCAACCACACAGCAGGATTAATTAAGAAGGCAGATGAAGACTAGTGCTAGCAAAAATTGTAATAAAGACTCCACTTTTTTTCCACTCCTCTTTTCCCATTGCCAATGGAAAGAGGAAAAAATCACAGTGTGGTCCACATTAGCTCATACGTGCATGTTAAAAGGAAATTCACTCCCATTACTGCATGGCAGGTGTGCATCCATGGCTGCATGTTGGGATTTGAGCGCTCACCATTAACTATATAATTCTCATCCCACAGCTGTGTGGAGCTGTACAATCAAGATTTCATCCATAAGGTGAAATTCACTCCTGTAGACAGAGCTGGAACATAGATCGTGCAACACAAGGATTCTACTTATACCTACAGAATTTATATTCAATAATTGTATTATTAACATGTCATTATGTGAATATTTTGTAGTCAGTGTAATCTGAGGTCTTGTATCTGCCTTTTTTCTGTTCTGAGCTCAACCAGTAGGAGATATATGTGCTAATGAAGGAAAGTTTTTCTCTTAAGAGTATATCCAGGATTAATTTCACCTAAGTTTCAAGGTTTTTAAAAGTTAAGGATCTAGAGTGGAATTTATTGCTTTGTGTCATCTAGACACTAAAAAGTAGGTAAAACCAATTTCATCTTGAAAGTACCCATTTCTCTTTACTGCTGATTTATGGACCCTGGAGTGACCAGCTCAGATGAACATGTTGGTCACTGGAGATGGCTGGAGCTGAGGTGACTATGAGTGTAAGGCTGTCACCACCACTGAAGACAAATGCCATCAGATATTAATCCTCCCTATTTTGGACTCCTCTCAGGATGACATGAGAAAATTACCTCACAGGTACACAATTTCTGTCCATTACTCATTGAAAGAGTTCAGCTACGAAGTCCAAGGTAGAGAGTAAGTGTTCACACAGAGCTCAATTCACTTGTTTAAACAAGGGCATTCAAAGACATTTGAATCCTTCAGCAGTATCTGAGAAATCTACATGGAGCTGGCAGACAGGATACAGGACTTGAAGGAGACTCGTGGAACAGCAGCTGGAAATCAGGCAGAGGATGTCTCAGTGTCTCAATTGCCACTAGGTGCCTGCATAAAGAACAGGCTGCTCAGGGAAGTGGAGTCACCAGCCCTGATGGTGTTTAGCAGATGTGTAGATATGGCACTTAGCGACAAGTTTTTGGGGTGGACTTGGCAGTGCTAGGTTTAATGTTGGATTTAATGATCTTGAAGTTCTTTTTCAACCTGAATGATTCTATGATTCCAAGTGTATTGAGCACTTAGAGTTAAAAGATTTGAGTCTCCCCACACATATACATGATATAAAGTGTCATTAACATTACATTACTGCCACAAGTTTTATTTTATGGGAACATGCCCATTGATAACATGTCAAAAGCACTCAAGTAAAAAGCCTTTCTTAAGGTAAAACTCATTTGAAGAATTGCAACCTGAAAGTTGCATGCATGTTTAACATTTCAACACAATTTTGCATTTTAGAATTAAGCATAACCCAGTAAAATATTTCCATCAGTATTAAAAATGTGCTCTGTTTTTCTGATGGTAGCCTGCCAAAAGTACCATCATAAAGGCTAGAACACAGCAAATACAGATAGGTAGTGAACCTTGGTTTTGAAAAGAGTCTTGAAAGGCAGGCTAAACCCTGTTCTTTGCTTATGTCCAGTCCTATCCAGGTTGTTTCTAGGTTTGGGAGTCAACATCCAGGTGACTCAGCATGGATCACTGAGGAAGGCATGCAAAGCTGTATGTACTCCACGCTGCATGTTCCTTTTCCCAGCTGCCTACCAGCACACTGACATTTCATGGTGCTGGGTTATTTTCCCTTCTATCTCCTAGCAGAGCTTTTGCTACAGGCACTGTTTCTTTTTCCAGCTGGTCCTTGGGCAGTGGAGAAGTTTTGAAACTACTGCAGCCTCTAAAGGCTCTATCACATAGCATCCAGCATTAGAATTAGAGGTCAGAATAAGATCTAGGAAACGTGATAGATAGCGATAAGACAAAAAAGAAGTATTCTAGGAAGGAGAAGAAATACATAGGAAAAGGTATCACTGAGTAGGTACAGTTCTACTAAACTGAAAACAATGAGGCTGTATCAGCTATTTTTCACTGAAGACCTGCAATTAATCTTCAGTTGTTCACTAGGTGACTCTGAGGTACAGGACATAAACTAAGACACTTACACATATGGGCATAGCAGGACAGACTCTTCCAAGAGCTTTTTACTTGCAGCTAGACATTCTCACCTCCCATTGATTGGTAGTTGAGGGCTTTCAACAACCTAAACTAGTTCAAAAGCTTTAAAATGTTTAAGGCCTCTTCCAAAGTAGCATGTCACATCTATTTATCATTAAAAATGAAAATTTTATCTGTTGGTGAGATCAATCCCCTGATAACAGCAAGACGCAGGAGGCTGAAAAAAAAGTCCTTGGTAAACAAGAGAGCTAAACTGTAAATACAAGGTACATTAATATGAACAAATAAATGAAGCCAACATACATTTATCTCAAGACAACTGAGTCATCTTAAGGAGCATATTTGGCCCATTTCTTCTTGTTATATTTCATTAAAATTTAAAACCTTTATAAAAATATAAAATATGAATGCAAAATGTTACACTTTTATAAAAAGTTAAACAAAAAGTAATATATTCAGGTAGGTCAGACTTGATACACAATGCAACTTATTAACACTCTCATAAACATTGTCAATCTTGTTAGAATCTTTGATTATGTAATTCATTATAATATTAAACTAATGATTATTCTCAGCAACTATTTAACAAATAGATATTGAAAAATGAGAAAACAGAGTATTCTGATTAAATTGGGTTCTGTTCCAGATAAATTTGATTAAATTAATGAAGAGATATACCCAGTATACACATAACAAAGAGATTGTTTGTTTACAGACAGCTTGAATACATTCATACTCAAAAATCTTTTTTTTAAGAATCAGGAGATTTTTTTTTCTCTAGCTGCCTGTGTCAGGCTGACCCTGGCTGGACACCAGGTGCCCACCAAAGCCACTTCATCACTGCCCTCCTAAGCTGGGCAGGGCAGAGAAAATACAACAAAAAGCTCATGAGTTGAGATAAGGGCAGGGAGAGATCACTCACCAGTGACTGTCACGGGCAAAACTGACTTGACTCGGACACATTAATTTAATTTATTACCAATGAAATCAGAGTAGGGTAGTGAGAAATAAAATCAAATCTTAAAGCACCTTCCTACCTCTCCCTTCTTTTGAGGCTCAACTACATTCCCCATTTTCTCTGCCTCCTCCCCCTCAGCAGCTCAGAGGGATGGGGAATGGGGACTGCGGTCAGTTTATCGCACATTGTCTTTGCCACTCCTTCCTCCTCAGAGGGATGACTCCTCTCACTCTTCCCCTGCTCCAGTGCAGGTCCATCCTGTGGGAGATGGTCTTCTACAAACTCCTCCAAATGAGTCCTTTCCATGGGATGCAGTTCTTCACAAACTTCTCCAACTTGGAACAATTCCATGGGGTGCAATTCTGCAGGAACAGGCCGCTCCAGCATGGGTACCCCAGAAGGTCACAGGTCCTGGCAGCAAACTTGCTCCAGCAAAGGCTTCCCATGGGGTCACAGCCTCCTTTGGGCATCCCCCTGCTGTGTTGTGGGGTCCTCCACAGGCTGCAGGTGGATCTCTGCTCCCCCGTGGGCCTCCATGGGCTGCAGGGGAATCTCATCTGTGACTGGAGCAGCTCCCTCCCCTCTGCTTCACATACCTGGGTGTCTGCAGGGCTGTTTCTCCCACACATTCATACTTCTCTCTCTTCTGGCTGCAATTGCTCCTGTGCAATAAATACCTTTTTTGTCTTCTTACATCTGTCATTCCAGAGGCACTACCACCATTGCTGAAGGGCTCGGCCTTTGCCAGTGGCAGGTCTCTCTTGGAGCCACCTGGTATTAGCTCTGTTGGACATGGAGAAGCTTCCACCAGCTTTTCACAGAAGGCATCCCTGTACCCCTTTGCTATCAAAATTTTGACAGGCAAAACCAATACATTTTCAGATTAACATGCCTTTAACTTCATTGAAACAGAGCAGTCATGGACTAATTATAAATTAACATTAATATAAATTTTTATTTATATAATTCAGAAATATGTTTCTGGGATGAAGATTAAGATGACTGTCATCTTTATGTAGAGAACAGCACAACCTATGGGGAGCCTCTCTATTAGCAACCGTTTTCGCAAAAGCACTGTAACACTCCCTTTTATTTGATTGTTAACAAATTTTCCTCCCAATACTCTTTTATCTTTGATCAGACCACATATTTTTAATCCTAAGAAAAATTAATTTCTGGAAAATTTCAGCATATTTGTGTGTACAATTATAACCTATAGAGCACTAAGATGGTCTGAAGGATTCTGGTGGATATGAGGACAATCCAAGTACGTTTCAGACTGAACCTGAAGAGACTGGGGACTTGGTGTCCCAGCAATACTAACATTTTTAAGCCAGGATCAAAATATGTCAGAAAGGTAGAAATTTCAGGGTATTTTAATCTGCAAAAATGCCTTATGCTTACCAAATATCCCAGGTTTCTTCGCTGTCAGGTACAGAGGGTCTTAAATCACTATAAAGTCGTGTAAAGTCATTGAGGTTGCATCCATGACTTTTTAAAACATATTTTCACTCCACTCATTTCACAGAGTTACAATAAAAATAACTTAATAGTTTTAATGGGTTTTCTGGAAAATGTTGTGTGATATAAGGTATTTCCAGGCTCTAGCACTGTATAAGTATAGTTACCAAGGCTGTTTTGCTGGGAATGTTGATACAATTAGTACTTTGCTTGAAGAAATAGAGAAACTGCAAAAGTTTAGGTTCTTTCTCAGCACACTTTTATTCAGAGAAAGTCAGAAGATGAACTGCTAGTGCGCAAACCTGCAGCAATTCAAACCCCACAGTAGCAAACATAAGTTAATGAAATGCAATGGGACACAGATTTTTCGTATTTCACAAAAGAAGGGGAAATATTCTTTAACACAATTATTGTATACCACTAACATTTTTTGTGCCAAAACAGAATCTCAGCCTTGCTCAGCAGCGTAGCTCCAATGGAGGACTTCCAGAAATCTTTCAGAAATCAGACATAATAAACTCCACACATTGAAGTCAAGACTGTGGCAGTGAGAGTTCCTCAAAAACACTGCAGTGCATCTCTGCCAAATGCCTGAAACTCACATCTAGGGAGGAAAGAGTGGAGAACAGCAGTGTCAATTACGCTATGAAAGTGCTACCAACAATGCTCAACTTGTTGTTATGCCCAAGACTGCGGAGGAAAGTTTTGGAAGCCTGAGTTCTGGATCAAGAGGCAGGCTGGAAGGTAGACAGCAGTGTTAGTCCTGGCTTGGGCCCTCTCATTTCAAGATCATAAGAAACGAGAGAATCTGTGCAGGGCTGACAAGTAGCTAGGACCTTATGTCACCTGCAAGTTGGTGGGATGGGTTTGTTAAGCCTTGTGAGGGGAAGGGCAAGGCTTGGGATTTTTTTTTGTCCTCTGAATCCATTTCTGATTCCTAAGATCTCAAGCAGGTTACAGAAGAAAGGAACACCCACAGAATATTAACCAGATAGTACCCTGGGCTCACAGCCTGCCCAGGGTAACTGGCCTAAGCCAAGTTTTGATCAAAATTTTCAAATCACTATTTTTAAGAAGTAGCACCTAAAGTAATATTTTTAGAAAGAAAAATGTGATCTTTTTGGGGTGCCATTTTTCTTCATCTTCCTCTGCTGATGGACTGTACTTTGCTTCTGAAGACCAGAACCCTATGGAATTATATACTTTGAGCTTTGAGAGAGATGTTATACAAAGTTCCTGGAACATTCACTAAAAGCTGGGAGGGGGTCACTCCCCAGATTAAGTACCTTCTATAAGCATGTTTGTATTCTGCCTCTCATTCTCCTTGCAGATGATCTATTTGCAAGCTACAAACTAAAAAACATCATTATTTTGTGTTAGGGCATTTTGGTGTTCCTCACAGGAAAGTTAGTGTGCTAAGCACAGAGCAGACATTCTGCTCAAGCATTATGTCGATTCAAGTATCTTCAGCAACCCAGCAAATGACAGTATTCCCAGTATTCCATTTTATTACATAATGAAGAGTCAATATTTGTGACTGACACTCAAAATTTAAAGATGTTACCTGTTAACAGCAGTGACAAAGCAAAGATACTGTCTGCAAGAACCACACAAAAATGTGGCACTTTTTTTCTTCAACCAGTTTAAGACTCAAACATAACAGCTGATTGATGTTCCTTAAATTTTAACACACTTTTGAAGAAACATATGGCTGGTGAGTAAAAAATAAATATGATGTAAGGTCAATTAATCATTTAGAGAATATATATAAGATCACACCTTTTATTGTAGTGAACAAATGTCAAAGCTTTGGTTTCATTATAAGCCTTCTCTTTAGGTATATTATGAACTAACTGAATTGATAAAGTGAATCAATGGTATTACTCTTTCACTGGTTTATTTCCAGTTAAAAATACAGAGATTCTTTCAAGGATTTTACTTGTAAAATTATTATCCTTTCTTTCAAACTCCAAAATATTTTCTATTGGGACTTGCAATGAAAAGGAAAAAGATCATCTTTCACCTGATAGCAGTAAAAAACTTGCCATCCAAATTTGCAAAGTCCTACTGTCAATAACAGCCAGGAACACTGGCTTGCCAAGACTATTCTGCCCAAAGAGTACAATGTTTTTCATTAGAATTTGCTCAGCCAATTAAAAAAAAAATCACCCAGAACAAAGGAGAGTGATTTTTAATAAAACATCCATTAAGGCTCTTAAAGAGAAGGCAGCCAGAGAAAAAAAAATAGAAAAAGAAAAAAGAAAAACAGGTGCAATGCTGGTCCTCAGGAGACTGAGCAGATAAACCCACAGAAGCAGCTAATGTGTATTGGATGAAGATAAGTGTCTATCTGCGAAAGATGGGTGAGAAAAACAAAGTGATTTGTAGCAGGGCATCATCATGAGAATTTGATCATTGTAAGTTAAAGGCAGAAGAGTCTTGCTTAACCTTTTTCTCTTGTTTCTGGCAAGATAAAAACTAAATTAGTGAATGAAACTCACCAGTTACTAAGAGCAGGAATCTCTTTGCCTGAATTTATCTACCTGGAAGTTGAATAACCAACCTAAAGTAGCCACTTACTTCTTTTCCAGGTCAATAGTGCAGGGTAGGCAGTACCAGTTACTCTTTTATCCTTGACAAAGAGCTAGGGCCAGATAAATCTCCTTCTGGAGAACGTCTTCACCTTTTAAGCAAACAGTCCAGGAGAGCAGCTTAGACTTCACCATTTCAGATGGTTCATATGAACTTGAGCACACAAGCAGATGGCAGAGAAGCCACAAAACACATGAAACAACACCTACCCAAAATTCTCCTGGCCTCCAGTGATTTGTAGCTCAGGGAATTCATGAGACAGAGACAGTGCTTTTGCATTTAATTGCTCACAATATATCCCTTTTCCATGAAGCTGGGTATGACAAACACTGCTGTGGGTTCACACAAGGGAAAGCACCACTTCCTCCTAGGTATTTCCAGTAAAGATATCCACCAGATTTGTCTTATTTACTTCTTTTCTTCCTGTGATACTAAATACTTAAAAGCCTGTGTTTAGCCTGACTGCAACCCACCACTTTTCACAGATCTAAAGGTATGTCATTCAGTAATATAAAAATACAGGTGTAAGTAATTTATTCTTACTTCTTTTTTT
>VZTH01018226.1:80944-137287 GCA_013397815.1 Aleadryas rufinucha
TTTTTTTTTTTTTTTTTTTTTCTGATAAGAAAAAACTGCACTTCATCTCATTTTTCTCACTTAGAATATTCTTTCTCATCCTTCTGGACTGGATGCCTCAGTCTCTGAATGAGCACCTTAGCGCTCTCATGGTTTGTTAGGTTTTTTTTCTACAAATCACTTGTAGATAGCTTCCACTATCAAAATAGTCTTAAATGGATTTTAAGCACATTAGTTATAGAGAACAGTTCTGCTCACTTGCTGTCAAAGACAACCTGGCTCTAGAGGTACTTACCATCTATATTAGATTATATGTTCCACAAGACATCTAAACTTCAACCCCTTTCCCCACTTTGAGCTGTACTGGTGCTTGTATTGTAACGCAACTCAAAAGCACCATCTAATCCTGCACAAATTATCCGTATTACTCCTACAGAGTGCTGAGTTCAACTCAAAATCAGCCAAGCAAAGACTCTTCCATATAATTTTCTGGTGATTAAAGCATTCAACAATATGCAAGAACTAAACTCTTGTCCTTTCTCGTCCTCTGGGGCCTCTATCTCCCAAAAGTATAACTTAATCTCAAACACAGGTTTGCCCTCTTGCCAAAAATGGGTCATGTGGAATAAATGAAGGTAAGAAAGAAAAGCAGCAATAGGAATCATGATTCTAAAAGGTAGTGCACAAGGGGCTTAGATGAAACACCATTTCTAGTACAGCAACATTTAAATTGGGCAACTACAGAAGATAGTTTGAATATGATTTATCAATCCCATTGTCTACTTAAAGGTTATATGCTATTCTTTAAAAGCACAGAGAAACTAAATATTTCTCCAGGATCTCTTCAATTGTCTCACTTTCTAAGCAAAGATGTACCTTATTTGCCCTCTGATACACTGTACATATGTGTTCATGTGCATGAATAAAAGAGCATTGCACTAATAGTATGCCAAGGATACAAACCCAAATACCCCAACAGTCTGAAACTGTATTTTTAAGGATGCTTGTACAACTTAATTCTGATTTTTGTGTCTATGATGTTGGTTTATTTGTCATAGACTCGTTTTCAGTTTTATTCATTGTATCAGGTAGAGGGTAATGGATGAAAGAATGGATAATGAAAGAAACTACTGGTTGAACAACTCCAGTAGACTTAATGGACACAGACAGGGAGGCCTCAATCATCTGACAAAATCATGACTCTAGACTATAAAATATCTTGAGTTCTATTATGCATCTAGTGTTCCATGTATATTTGGCATATCATAAATAAAAATGGACCATATTACATATACTGTCTTGTCAAAGAGCAAACTTGAATTTTGTGGGTGGATGGTCTAAAGGTAAAACATACAAATTTTCTCCAAGACATCATTTTTTCTAGTAATGAAGGAAACAATATTGTGTGAAAATAATTTTCAAATGTGTTGTGAGTTATGAATACAGATTTGAGACCTTGACATAAATAAAAGTTCCAGGTATTCTAATGCATAGCATCTTAAATGAGAAAATTATGAACATTCTAGTTTTCCAGGCAAAGCAGTGTGAAAATGGGAAGTTGAGGAGATTTAAATATCAAAAGATATAGAGAATTTCTACCACCAGCCAACAGGGTTTGACTCTATAAAGCATCCTGAAGTGTTATTTATCTAGAGTTTTTACTTGTGCATTTTCCATAGAGAAGGCTGTCTGTTTATGATGGAAATTCAGTCAATTGCCTATAGTAAGTAATTGAAGAAGCACTTGAAGGGTGGTGTCTTATTATCACTCTGAGCACATTGTAAGAAACCACTTGAAAATTTTTCTCTATTATTTGTATATTTAGATCAGTGGATTCATTGATTTTAAAAGTATTTTGATGAATCCTTCTGAAGTACGTAATGTTTTCCTGGTTGCCAAGAAATTCTATGAAGGAAGTCTGTTAAATACTGTACATTCACTATCTAAGTAAGGCAAAGAAGGGTCATCAATTAGTGAGTGGGGAGATACAGGATTGTTTTTCTTTCCAGCCAAAGGCATTCTGAGTTTGCTTCCTTATTCCTTCCTTAATAAATAATTTAATAAATTCTGTACGTATTTGGCTGATATATGTCTCTCTGTGGAGAGACAGAGATATAGACAGCTGGACATATATAGATCACTCTATGTAAAAGACATTACCAGCTGAACTTTCCTCTGGAATACAGTAACATGACCAAAGATGTGTCAAAACTTATTCCCCTAAACCTTGGAGTCTTGGTAGGGAACTGATAGACTGATCGTTTCCTGCTCCATCTCCCACAGTTGTCTACAACTTGCCTTGACCTTCTACTCCATCTCTTTGTCACACCCTCACATTATACCTAGATTTGTAGTCAGAACAATTATTTCAAGAGTAAGATGTTTCACTGTTGTATGTGATAGGTGCTTTCTTCTGTTAGAACAGAATAAGACCATTAGAATCTACTGAAATTCAGCAAGATAAAGTCAGTTGTTCTTCTGTTATTTTGGTTTGCATATAATTTTATGTCCCTTTTCTCACTGGAATTCTTAATGCAGTAAGCAATATGGCTATGCATATTCTTTTCTGTCTTTTCACTATCTCTCAAAGGAGGTGTGCAAAGTAGTTGTTTTTGCTAAGAGTTTTCTAAAAGTTCTGAAAATACTGATGTTGCCTTGCTGTTTCTTTTAGCAGGTACTGATGAGTTTGTGGTCCCTAGTTCCTAAGGAAGGTTTTATTTCCATTTATGTGCTTCCTTATTTGTTTCCCTCCCCAGAATTAGATGGCTGAATATACCGTTTACAAGGTAATCCATTGCTCTAGAGCATGAGATTTCTTATAGAATGGTTCCCATTCACTTCAAAGTAGCCTCAAAATACACACAGAACCAACCAAAGCTGGGACTTTAAACCCTCTTTTAACCTGAGTGGAACTGCACACATGTTTGTGAGGAGGGCAGCCACAGATGCAGCACTGATAACTGTGTGAAGTCTTTTAAATGTTGGAGGCTCTGTGTCCAGTTATATCACATTATTATGGTCAAGATGAAAAGTAAATAGAGATGCGAACAGCCGATAACAGGTACCACAGATGAACAGACACGGGAGTTACCTAGCAACTGGAGACAAGGTTTTGCTTGTGTTAGGCCAGAGCTTTGCCAGAGCACTCAGAGATTATGGGGCAAATTGACAAGTTGATGAATTGCTGATTAAGTATCCACAAACAAAAACCTGGAAGAGGCCAAGGAGCTGAAAAATTTCCTGAATGCTGTCTTCTCTCTAGCAGCATCAGTGCCATCTTACTTGAGTTTTTAGTATTTATGAATTGCTGATATCTTTTAAACATAAGATTGTTTTGGAGGTAGGAACACTGCTACAGTGAGGGGCAAGTAGTTGCATCAGCTGCATACTAATCCATATCTTTTGACAGTCTATTGAACATCTGTGTGCTTATCTAGGGGCTACTGGGGAGAATAGAACATTATAACACTTTGAGACTAGTTGGATTAGTATCCAGCCTTGGCAAACTGAGGTTATAAACTGGGCCACATGTAGACCTGCAGTGCAGTGTAGCCACTGCTTTTGATTTCCTCTTTTTTCCCAGGGGAATAGGTCTGGAAGGGATCTAGATAATTGCGTCTTGCCAGTCTTATATTGTAACCTCATCACATAATCCTGTTATCAAATTCCCTCTGAAAATGGTTTCTCGCTTCAACTACTTTTATGAGATGGCTGCTCAGGCATCGCATTGGTAGTTGGGAACACTTTAATATGCAGCTTAATTTGCTCATGGCAAGTTTATACAATGTTGTTGTTGTGACAATATCAGTTTATACAGGCATTTCACCTCTTAATGTCTACCATAACCCTGTGTTTAACAATCAATGCCTTTATCTTTGTTTTCCTTCTGAACACATGCCTTCTTTCCGAGCCTCATATGGCTTGAGAGTGAACAGAGTTCACTGCTGTTGCTCAGTCATTACTCAGTCATTTTTCCTCTCCTTCAAAAGTTCCTTGTGCCTAAGCCCTTAAGACATTTCCTTGGCTCATTGGCACAGCTATTCTCAATTTTTTCAACATACTTTTTCCATCCAGTACCTGCATCCCTCAGAAGAGGAGTCACTGCCTTCTGTTCACTACCTTGCCTTACTATTCTCCTCCAAGTCATAAAATAGGACATAAACTCAGGAAAAAAGGTATGTGTAAGTGAGCAGGACTAGGACCCCACAGAAGACACATCCTTTTGTCAGTCTATCACATAACAAAATTCTGTAGGGAGTGATATCTTGGTGAAATTTTACTATTCATTCAGTGAATGCAACATGTCAATATCCAGAATTCCATTTAAAGGTCTCTTAGTCAATCACCATAGAACATATTGAGATTTTCTGACACTGAAGTAAATCTGCTAATTTCCCGAAAGCCAGCAGTCCTACGTAATTTCAATGCTGTTGCTGAAAAATGATGTGACTACAGCTGAAAAAACCTTTGAATGTCAGAGAAGATTAAGGATTTCTGTTACAATTTTCTCTGATTCATGACAAAAATAAATGTAACATTCTATATAAGCTTTCCCCTACACTGATGATAAACCCAGAACTAGAATTTGCTATGCCCAAAGATTTCACATTGAGGTACTACAGGTTCAGAACCAGAATATGGCAACACCCAGGACTCCCTCCCCCACATGCACAAATAGAGGAAGGGGATCTTTTCATCAATGGAATACTTGCAATTGTCTAAACATTGTCTTTTTTTCACACCAGCAGGTGTCCCTGGCTCCAATATTTTCTGGTGCAGTAGGAGACTAATGCTCTGAATAGAAGAAATGGGGCAAGCTGCTAACCAGAGCAGCCCCTCAAGGCATCTGCCACCTGCTGCCTCCTCCAAGGAACTCTTCTGATTAATTTACTAATGCGTTTGCCTCCTGCATATGCATTATGACTGAAGCTAATGGGACTACTTTCCACAGACATGACAGGCAGAACTTGGCCCAGAACTACCACATTAGTTCTACTGGGGGTCATATCAGTACCAACTGGATACCTTGTCTAAACTAATTAGCTGGATTTGGGTTAGTCTGAAGCAAGATTTTTTTAACCTCATTGACCTAAAACTCACTCATGCCATGGTAATGGGTCTGCTAGGCTTGCTCCTACTGCTGTTTCACATAGCTCTCTCCTTGAAAACAAAGATATTCCACAGTAATCAGGACTGCACTGTGGATATAAAATTACCTGCTTATTATTCTTACTTATTTGTTAAACAAATTAGTCCACCTCTGCATGCTTAGTATGGTAGAAAATTTTTATATTATAATAGCAAATGCATGTTGGACAACTATTAGTTAGACTGCATGTTTTAAACAACATGAAGGAAAAGTTTTACTCTTTGTAATTTTTTTTCCAGACTGTAATGGCCTGTTTATAGGCCACTGCTGTAAGCAAAGTATAAATGGGAAGATATGCTGTCAGAATATTTCTCTGTCTAAATAACATTATTGGGTGCCAGAGGAGTAATAACACAGGAAATCAATTGTGAAATTTTATAAAAAGTGATTCTCATAAAAATTCTTCAGAAAATGTATGAGCCTACTGTATTCCTCTCCTTTGCAAACATTCAGCCTCAACAGTTATCACATTCTCAGCTGAGGGAATTTGGGCAATTTGCTTGGAGAGAAATCAGTCATTTAAAGACATTAAGTAAAACAAGTCTGTACCAACTCACCATGCTCAGAGAGAGAGGTAGCTCTTCCTCTCCCATGCTGCCAGATATTCGTGCCTCATGTCACCGTTAATAGAGAAATAATATGACAAAGAAAGGAAAGGAAAGGAAAAGGAGGAAGGCAGGAAGAGAGAGAAAGAAAGAAAGAGAGAAAGAAAGACAAAAATGAGAACTACTGGAACCAAAGTAAATCTTGATGGAAACAAAACGTTATTCTGTTGGATATGGCATAACAATATGTTATCATCCAGTCTCACTTTGGGCTTCAAATACCATAGGAAAATACAGGAATTTTATTAGCAGTGTTCAGTACTGTGTGTAGTCATAATCTCTTAGACATAGAGCAGTATCCCTCCCTTTCCTGTATTTGAAGTTATTCAATACTACTTATCACTCTCACAGGTGGCATTAACTGCAGAAGAGTCTTTCTCTCTGACTTGCTTGCTTTGTTTGGCATGATAACAAATGTTAATCTAATAAAATCAAGGCTATCCACACCCAAGTGAAAAAAAAAGAAAAAAAAAAACAGAAAGGGAAAAGGGAAAAGGTTTTCCTAATGGGAATAGCAGTGAGGCATAGAAGAGAGAACTATAATAATAAAGGTTGCACAACTGCCAAGCAAGGTTTGCTGACAGGGGAGGAAAAGTGGAAAGGAAGAAATGGAGAAAACAGATAAATATGAAGATGTAAAGTCAAGTGAGTTCACCCTGATGATAGCTGATACCAGTTTACAGCAGCTTTGCCAACATCCAGCCTATATTGATTTTGTATCAGTGTATTTGGCTCCAGCTAGAATATGTTTTAATATGGTACAACTTGTGTCAGATTTTTCCTTCATGTGACATAAAATGACTTCTCACCAAACCAATTGGAATAGAAATTAGATTTTTGAATAAACACTGAAGTTCTTTTTCATGCAGATGTTTTCTAGATCAAAGGCCCAATTGTCAAAAGAAAAAAAATCAAAATTTGGACTTTTTACTTGGATTTTTTTTTTAATTTATCCTTCTTTTTGCTCTGGGGAGTAATAAAGGAGAACACATAATTTTAAAACTTATTTTTATTTCATAAGCGTAAGAGAAAAAAACAATTCAAGTATATGGACATGTTCCACCACAAACTACAGTGGACAAACATGTTGCCAATTATTCCACAATATTTAGTATTTTTCTACTTTTCTTGTGAAACTCAGCATCAATGTGGGGCAACATGTGAGAATTTCACCTTTCATTTTCATATTCTGCCAAATGTTTTAAGCCTTAATCCTGCCGCATAAAGCTAAAAATAAATGAAGCAACGCACATATGGGCTTCGTACATTTTACATTTTCTTCTTTTTTTAATCTTAAAGTTCTTTAAAACTCACCTCATACCTACAGAGTCTGTTCTTGTGGTCTGGTGTGTTTTTCTGGTGGACAATATTGAAACAATGACATTTCAGACTGAAAGGAAACTTCTCCACAGTTTTATTTCTACTGGTCACAGTATAAGGCATTAGAGAAAATTATGAATGTAGGATATTGTGTTCTTCTTCTTCACATAGGGAAACTTTCATCAAAGATTGCAAACATGATAATTTAGGCCATCTTGGTCATCTTTTTAACATGATCATGAGGAACGTGGAAGAATGGGAACAGTGAACACCACATAGAAATCCTAGGACAAAGCCAAATAATTCAGCCACAGTGGGAAAACAAGAAGGAAGAAAAGTCCCCTTTATATTTTCCTCTTCTTCCTAATAATCATCCTGACCCACGACTTGCATGAGCCATGGCTCTCAGGTGGAGCAGCAGTGCTGAGCTGATGCAGCTGTGTACACCAGGGACGGCTGCTTTGGCTCCTCTCCTCTTTGCTACTTTGCTGTTCTGCAGACACCAGATGTGTTTCTGTCTCCACGGGAGGAGGGTAATCACCAGCAGCTGTTTCAAGCACAAGGAGACAGAGATTTGTTTATTGGTGCTAGTCCATAGGCGTTAAGATAACTTGTTGGATGTATTATTTTCTTCTGCCAAAGCAGAGCTGCCAGAGTGGAGAGTAAACTTAACATTTCTATAATGAGCAACAGAGTTTCTAAAGCAGAAGCCTGCATGCTGCATCACACAGTCTCAAGGAGCAAATGCTTTCTTTCAGGCTGTGTCAAGAATAATGCACCTAAGCTGATAGAGTCCTTGCCTGATGCCCCTACGAAACAAAAGGAAATAGATCTAAGCAGCAAAATTTGGTCAGTTTGTACCCTGATTTTCAAGCAAGAGTACAGGTGAAAGGTGCACTTTGACTAAACATTTTTAACCAGTCCTGCTGTCCCTAATTTATCTTCTTAATAGTTGGACTCAATGATCTTGGAAGTCGTTTCCAACCTCAATGATTTTATAATTCAGTACATTTCAGAGATGTTTCACTGTGATTCTGACCCACTGTGTGCATGAAGTAATTTTTTTGTCTTAGTGAAGTGGAAAGACGCTTTCTACTAATTTATTTCAGAAACCTCTGCAACACTCAGTCTTCCTAACATTTATTTTCAAGGCTCCATGTTATTTTCACATGTTCCTAGTGAAAAGAAACATGGGACACAGGGACTTAAGTGGAAATCAAGCTGGCTCAGTCAGAACCTGTGGGTTCAGTGGGAGAGCTGGTGAGGTTTTTTTCCTTCTATCACTTAGGCTCTTTTGAAGAACGTGCTCAAAATGTAAAATCTGAGCCTATTTCCAAATATCCCATCGAAAAGAATAAAGTTTTACTGGGGCAATATTTTTATTATTAATTTTTTTTATTGTTATCGTTGTTACTTTGATAACAGGATAAGAGGAAACAACTGAAGAGTAAGATAGGAGAAACTTCAAAATGGAATGAGAAATAAGGTCTTCTTTTAGCCTTTGACCAAAAGCAAGTCTTTAAAGTCAGTTCATAATTGCACTGGCAACCAGTGGNACCTCTGCAACACTCAGTCTTCCTAACATTTATTTTCAAGGCTCCATGTTATTTTCACATGTTCCTAGTGAAAAGAAACATGGGACACAGGGACTTAAGTGGAAATCAAGCTGGCTCAGTCAGAACCTGTGGGTTCAGTGGGAGAGCTGGTGAGGTTTTTTTCCTTCTATCACTTAGGCTCTTTTGAAGAACGTGCTCAAAATGTAAAATCTGAGCCTATTTCCAAATATCCCATCGAAAAGAATAAAGTTTTACTGGGGCAATATTTTTATTATTAATTTTTTTTATTATTGTTATCGTTATTACTTTGATAACAGGATAAGAGGAAACAACTGAAGAGTAAGATAGGAGAAACTTCGAAATGGAATGAGAAATAAGGTCTTCTTTTAACCTTTGACCAAAAGCAAGTCTTTAAAGTCAGTTCATAATTGCACTGGCAACCAGTGGAGAATCTTGCATATGTCAATACCAATGAGCGATTGTCAATATCTCTGATCAGCAACATTTTGCATCATTTGTAACTTGTATACTGAATCTAAAGGGAGACTTCTAAGTAAATCATTACAGCACATTGTAAATGCAGAAACCAGTTTCTCTTAAAACGCTTTAGTAACACTTCATTAATTATATTGAACCTGCAGACTGAAATTCTACTCGCCTATATTCATCACCTACCACA
Source organism: Aleadryas rufinucha (assembly GCA_013397815.1). Lineage (NCBI taxonomy): Eukaryota > Metazoa > Chordata > Aves > Passeriformes > Aleadryas > Aleadryas rufinucha. The sequence continues at coordinate 90,233 of VZTH01018226.1, forward strand.
ACCAGTTGTCTATATATTGTCTAAGACACCACTACATCAAACCAAATAGGCAAATTATACCCCACGGATCTCAGTAGAGGGATAAAGAACCACAGGTCTTGTTGGTATCAGCAGTTCAGACACAGCTGAATGTGGCATCTGACAGAAGGAGAAACAAAGAAAGGCATGTTGGCAAATGCCTTGGCTATTAAGGTACCCACTTTGTCTTTTCAGGCATTTCCCACAGGCTGACTCAAAATCTCCTGCATCTGCAATTCACAGTTCTTCACCAAGGAGTTCTCTGTCTGCACCCAGTAGGACTGGGTTATTTGTGAGCAGAGTGCTTTGTTCAGATGGTGAGGGTAGATCACATGCTCTCTACCTTTGTTTTCTTTGATGAGAATCAAGTTACTGATCTTCTGATACTCAGGGTCACGGTATCCTGTTTCCTTCTGCTGGAGATACTTGGAAAGCGCTTAAAATACAAATGAGCACACTGACAGATTTTACTGTGGAGAAAAATAGCCTCTGAAAAGTCATTGAAAGGATTCTTTGCTAATAGAGAATTATTTTGACAAACACTTGCACAGAAGTTAGACCTCCTGTAGGTTTCTGCATCTACTTCACTTTCTTTTCTGCAGACAGCCATGCAAAGTGGATCTTTTGTGTCAAAAGCCTTGCAAAAGAAAGGCAGCAGAACAGTGATATAATTTTCTACCAGACCCTGCCATGACTCCCAGCAGCAATTTTGTGCTGGGCATTAGAGGTGGTTTCTAAGTGGACCCAGCCCCATTTCCCCCTTCCTCTGTGCTTGAGTATTCCTGCATGGTAACATAGTGGGCTCCCTCCAGATCCCAGCCTGTGCATGAACACTCCACACATCTGGCAATCATCAGAGGACCTTACCTGGACTTTGTCCCATGAGAGCATCACAACATCCATGTCTCCTCAGGCCTGGAACTATTGCATCTCAAACTAGGCAGCAGGAAAGGATTCTGTTCTGAAAACATAGGAAATCATAAAATCATAGAATCATTTAGGTTGGAAAGCACTTTTAGGATTGCTGAGTCCAACTGTTAACCCAGCACTGCTAAGGCCACCATTAAAACATAGAATCATAGAACAACTTGAGTTGGAAGGGACCTTAAAGATCATCCAGTTTCAACCCCATTGCCATGGACAAGGTTGCTCAAAGCCCCATCCATGCTTAGGATATGGCATCCACAGCTTCTCTGGGCAACCTTCCCCATCACCTCACCATCCTCATAGTAAAGAATTTCTTCCTAATGTCTATTCTAAACCTACTCTCTTTCTGTTTGAAGCCATTCCCTAAACACCATATCTATACATTGTTTAAATATTTCCAAGGATGGTGACTCCACCACTGCCCTGGGGAGCCTGTTTCAATACTCAACAACACTTTCAGTGAAGAAATTTTTCCTAACATCCAATCTAAACATAAAATATAGATGCAGCAGAACACTAACCAGATACAGTGCTTCAGCCACAAGAAACATCTTCCAGGATCACAGTCTAATTATCTGAAATGACAGAACACATTATCATTTTTATTACACCCACATTATGTATTATTCTTCATACAGTAATATGAGTAGAGCTTTCAAACCACTTTTCTTTTAATCTCCAGTCTTCTCTCTTCATCATCACATTAGCCTGTGTTTTCCTAATACCTGCACCAACATTAGTCACAACTGGCAGAAGCCCATAGAAAGCTTTAGAGAACATTATTTTTTGCCCTCTGCATACATTAGTGTTGCTCTTTAAAGATGCAGCCCTTTGTCTTTTAATGAAGAATAAAACTCATTTCCAAGCATCTCAATAAGATTATCTCAAATAATAGAAATCCAATTAGCTCAGGCAGTTTGAAGCCTCACTCGCACTCCCGGGTGGTATCGTCCATCATTAAATATACTGCTTTAAAATACTTTCAAATACCTGTATAGTATCCAGAGACAAAGATGATTCTAAGCATGCAGGTAGCATCCAGCCCCTAATATTTAAAGGAGGACATAGAAATGAGGAATATCCACACTTGGCATACTTTGCCTCACAGATGGGGAGCACCTCAGCCTGGTCAGTTCACTCAGGTCTTCTCTGCCACCTTAAGATAAGATTTTGAGCCTGCCTACACTAAGATTGAAGCAAAGGATGTTGTGTTTGTCAGCAAATTACAGGACCCTTTTATCCTTCAGGTCTTGCTGTCCCCTTGCCACTGTCAGTGTCGTTTCTTCCTTTACTTCTTAATGCAGGGCTTCTATTGAGATGAGCTATAATTACCTAGAGAGCAGCCCCTATCCTGCTATGGCCTTCAGGCATCTTTCCTGGCTACCACCACTATCTCCTTTAGTTCCCACTGCTAACTTCCCTTTAGAAACTGTTTTCTCTAGCTGGCTTTAAATATAACCAACTTCTTTCATGCTCTAAATGCTCAAAAACTACTGTTCCTGCCTCCAGCTTCCAACTTTATTTTCCTTTACACTTTTGTATCCTCTTGGGGAATTTTACTGGTTCCAAAAATCATGAATTTCAATTTACCATATTTTTAAGCTTTCTTTTAAACCCACTCACCTTACTAAAAAAAGCTTAAGTATTAGACCATGTTATCACTCACTTGTGAGAGAGGATTGAGGGAAGAATTAGTTGAACTGGAAGTCAGACCCTTAATACATGTCAAAAAAGCTCAAACTTTTCCTGTCTCACAGCCTAAGGCAAAAGGAGATTTAAAGAGGGCACAGAAAGCACCAACCTGTTTTGTCTTGCATCTCTCTTGTTCAGGCCGGCTGTGCAGTCTGAAAACGTGTTCAGTCCCAAAGAACACTCAAAACGTGAGGAAACCTCTATCAATTTTTTTTTATTTTTTTGATATTCCTATAATTTTCCAAGGCAGTCAAATCGAAATATATATGGAAAAATCCTATCAGACCTCTAGCTTTCCACAGTTTAGCCCTTGTTTAAATAGAAATACCTTCTTCAACGTGGAAACAACAAATTTAAAAAGTCTTAATAAAGTATATATGAACTAATTTCTCCAAATTGATGGCTCTATTTTCACTCTAATCTGAAGAAGAAAATCTGATGTAGAGAGGAAACATGGATTAATTCAGACAAAATCATTAAAGAACAGAAAAGTTATCAGCAAATAAAAAAAAAAATTAAGAACCTCTTAAAAAAAAAACAATAAACAATGGTGTGTGATACAGCAAAAAGCGCACAAAAATACTGGGCCATAGAGCCACACTTACTTCCTTGGAGGTATAGAGAAATAATGAAGAAAAACTGTTCAGATTCAGCTAGATTCAGATTGTTTCGATGATTAGACCTGTGGGGAACAAAAGTACCCCACAGGTACTTTGTGAAATAATTATTCTTGAGCGAAGGGAAAAGTCTGTAGGATATTGAAAGAAATGGCTCAATTGTTCAGTTCAATGACAAATATAGTATTTGGGAGAAATAGCTCAATTGTTCAGTGCAATGACAAAGTTGTTATTTAGGGCTAATGGAGAAAAGGAAACCTCCAAAATCTCAGCCAAAAAACAATCACAGTCAAAGAAAAGAAAAAGATAGATGTAAAATTTGGTTTTATTACAAAAAAGAATCCAGAATAAAAAAAATAAAAGGTGCTGATTAAGTTGATGCTGGTCAGCTCCAATCTGAAATACTGTATTCAGTGCCCATTGAAGAGGAAGATAATAATATCACAGTTTGAGGTAACATGGCAGATCAGAAAATTTTAAAGAGTGACATCTTACAGAAAGTCACATTATACATGATCACATGCATGCAGGACAGAATCCAGCACTAAAATGCCAATGAAAGTTGTACGTTTATATCAGAAAGAAAATAGTCCTTTTCGTCTTTTCTGTCTCTGTGGTTTTATTCTCAGACAGATTCAAAAATAGGAATTAGCATCTACAGCTTAAATAACATAGTTTCCAATCAGATACAATTAAAAACCAAAGAAAAAAACCTTTTGTAATTTAATATCTTCTTAATTCTGTTTAATTGGCTATACATTTGCAATGAACCAGAGATTCGTTAGCTAGGTTGTTGAAAATCATCCAATCTCTGCTGAAGTCAATGGGATTATGGCCTTTACCACTTCCACTGCAGAACTGTCTCCCCTTCTCTCTGTACTGTGGTTGCTTAAACGTGCCATAATCTTCTGAGACATGGCCAAGGGAGACTGTTTTCTCCTCCCAGCACGTGTGACACAGTGGTTTTTGCTGCTTACACTGGCTGTGATCCCACTGCACACGCCTTTTGCCCCCATGAAATTCACTTTGATTCAGTCATTTGTCTTTGGTCTCACAAACCAATCCATTGCAGAACATTACTCTGTAAATTGATAAGGAGCTCTCAAAGAACTATGACTCTTAATCACCTTCATCATCATGCCTTTAGGCCTGTGGCTGCACGTTCTGAAACACTCTTGCTGTTGCTTTATTGTTTATACTGAAATACACAGGCTTGCAGTGGCTGCTTTTTATTTATGAATCCTAATTCCTTTTGCTGGACGCCTCAACATCATGCTGTGATTGCTTCCATTGCATGGCAGATAAATCTAGACTCTGCCACTTGTTTACTCTTGTACTCTCTCTTTATAACTCGTTACATAGTTTTTAATTAGATCATTGCTAGCTAATGCTATCGTTTGGACAGTGTGGCTTTGACATGACCTTGAGATAACCACTGCCAATTTATTGTTACCACCTTGTTTGGGACTATTTATCCACAACTCCACAAATCATTCACTCAGACCTAAATTAGTTCATATATAATCATTCAAATGCATTCAAGTTAGCTATATTTTACAGGTGGGGGATGGGATGATATGGTTTCACCAGCCAGCTTTTTTCTCGTTACACCAGGCTCAGTAAATGACTGTCTGTGTACACATATATATGAGATCAAATGATGCCAGTAACTGACACTCAGAAATACATAGGTTTTATAGAAGCAGTAAAACTTCATTATGTGCCAAATATTATTTCTAGTTTTAGTTAGAGAAATGCTACTTCATGAGACAAATGGCTGCATAAGTGGGATAGGTCTAGAGACACACAATAGTTTCACTAGTAATAGACAAGTTGTTCAGGCACAGGACATAGGGCATAGGGTGAGTTGACATGAGAGTTTCCGTAGCGCTGCTGAAAAACAAGTTTTCTAATGCACCCCCTGTATCAGGCCTTTATGTGTCCCTCAGTCCCCAGCCCCACACACACTGTGCACTTCTACAGCAGAATCCCAGTACAGGAGAAAGGGAGCGATGCTAATATATGAGGTTGTCTGGGAAGGCAGAGGTCTGAGCTTTCTCTGAGCTTTCTGCAACTTCCAAAGGTCTGAGATTCCTTTCTGTAGTAGGAGTTCATGTGACCTTATTTCCAGTTATTTAATTTACTTCTAATTGAAAACGATATTGCATGTGCGAGAAGTGTGCAACTAATTATCTTTCTTGGATATGATTGACTTCATTTAGTTTCCCTGTCATGACAGAATTCTTCGCTAGGAACACTGTACAACTAGAGCTCTGGTTACAGTTAATTTTTCATCTTGATGGCCAAGGAAAACTTTTAAAACTTACATGCTATCAAAATTAAACAAAATTTTCTGTTGCTTTGCCAAATCAAAAGATCCTAAAGAAATATTTGAGGGAAACTTTCCATTTACATCAGTAACGATGAGATTTCTTTTTTTTAATTTCAATGTAATTTTGTGCCTCATTCATCACTTTTGATAAAAATACTAGTTTTCTATTAGGTTTTCATTCTGCTGGCATCAACTCAAATGTTCTGGCTATATCTGGTTCACTGGCCAGTGAAAAGAGCTTGTGTCCATTTTCTGACCCTGAGTTTAAAAGGGGGCAGAATGTTCCTTTAACATAGATGAACTCTCTTACCTCCCAAAATAAGTATCCACAAAGTCTGTACTGAGGATGGTCCCTGGTATAACTCCCAAAATATGTTCAGATGTTGTCAGGGAGAGCAGTGATCAAAAAATCAACAGGTACCATCAGCAGTTGACATGATCTTGATGATCATGGGACACTACCTTACCCTGGCCTTGTTTAATTTGCTTCTATGTAGACAGACTCTGTAAATACATCCTCTGAAGGTTATGTGATATTCAGCTGTAAATAGACAAGCTGAAAAGACAAATGTTTCCCCGCTTAGCAAATAAGAAGTACTCAGATTTATTCAGAGGAAAGTCTGAGTATTTGGTTCATATATAACTCTCTTAAGCATTTAAAAAAAGCTCTTCCTAAGTAGCATTGTCTGCCTTCAATATTTCTAAAAAGTAACTCCAGATGCTTCCTACATAGGTGGGGAAGGATCTTCAATCTTATTCTTAATTACTGTGGCTCAAATTGATTTGACCTGAACTCTCCCTGCTTTCAAGTAGAGCGGGATCCACAGGAAGGCTCCTTACTTTTTGAACTAACATGCTGGCTGACAAATAAGTAATTGTAAGGAGCTGATTTATTGCCCAGCCAGACACAGCTGGATGTAAAATATTAATTTTTAATGTAAGAAACAATTTCCATTTCTTTTACCTATAAAATCCAATAAATTAATCCAAGCACTTACAAATAATTGATATTTCACAATGGAGAGATTTTTTTTTTTACCACTTACAAATGTGCCCCTTTTAAAACCAAATGCTTTAAAGAGACAATGGTTTTGACTTTCAGGGCTACATATATACCTCAGGACTCCACTGACATCAAAATAAGCCATAAAAGCAAAAAACAAGAGTATTTTATGATGCCACTAGGATCCCAAAATATAGCCTTGCCCAAGTTTTATTTTTATCTTATATAATACATGGTTCCTACTACAAATTACAAGCTGCCATCCTTCCAATTCCTTATTGTAAGTCTTTTTCACTTTCAAATTCCCTTATTCTTCTAAAATCTTACCATAGGAAGAAAGAATAATGAAGGGATTCTGGATGCTCCAATGATTGGCAGTAGACTGTCGACCTTTTTAACTCCAAGAACATTCCTCTTCACATGAAGAATGAAAAAGATTATTAACTGCTAATTACAAGAAAAAATATCCATCTCAAAGGTTAATTCAGCTCTAGTATAGATTACTCAGGAAGTCTGTGCTTTCTTCATCATTGAAGACATTTAAAAAGATCTGGAAGCACCTAAGGAAACATCTGTCTACACTTTTACTGTACTTGATTTTGATGAAGAAGTGGACCCATGTCACTCCCACAGTTATGTTTTATGACTCTATTACACAAATATTTAATCTGATTTCATTACCAGTTGACAGATACTCAGATGACAATTTCCCTACTCAAATCTTTCAGGAATTTCTTCTCCCCAAACACTAATGAACACCTTACCGTTTCTGTATCAGTAAACAAAACAGACTAAGGATAGTGCTCTAACATTGAGATGTAGCGTGGTACAGCTCACCTTCAAACAGATAAACTTCCCAACCCTGACCAAGAAGGAAGAGATTACCCCCAAAGGAGATACTGGGAATGATTCTTGACTTGTGCTATCCACTCACCATACTTTGCAATGTTTGCTGTCATACTGCCAGACACTGGTTTATTCCATGTCATGGATTTTTGAATTGCAGAATTACTAAGGTCAGAACAGACATTAACCCAGCACTGTCATGTTCACCATTAAACCATGACCCCAGGTGAGACATTCACACACTTTTTGAACACTTCCAGGGATGGTGATTCTACCATTTCCCTGGGCAGCCTGTTCCAATGCCTGACCACCCCCTCAGTGCTTTCAACTTGTTCACAGTTTAGCAGGATGGGTGATCATAGACAAGCTCTCAGGTTTGCTCTTTGTTCTGTTTAACTTGCCAGTGAAGATACAGCCCTTGATTTGCTTTTCCTGCCTAGAAGTGGAAGTAGAGCTTCAGCCGAGAGATAGAAGTACAAAAACTTGCAAACTTACTCCGTTGTAAATAGACATACAAGGCCCAAACACAAGTAAGGCAGGGAAGATTTTGTGTAAAGGCTGTGGACCGTGCCTATATGTCTATATACTACCACAGTGACAATCTGAAACAGGAAAATCTGGTTTTCCTTGTGTAAAAGACTTGTAAGGTTCTAATAGAGGCTTTCAAAGCTGCACATTATTGCCCTTGTAATTATTAGCACTTAACAAAACCAGAAAGCAACTGATTTCTTAGAAGCTTGAAAACATCGTCTCATCTTGTATCATAAAGCCCTTTTACCTTTGGCCATGTTTCACTTCTACTTTTAGAAAACAAGTCAAGACACAGGAGCAAAAGTCTGCTTTTGTTGGACTGAATGGATAAAACATAACCAGAAGACAAAAACTCCTTTTAATGGTATTTTGTTATTCTGTGATTTTAATTTTCTGATGATGGTTTGTGTTACAGCAGTCAATGACGATTGCTGTTAAGTGCAATCCCTTTCTGTTTGTACACAGATATAGAATGCCATGGCCAACAGTATTCACATTACCTAGTCCTGCAGGACAGGCAAAGGCTTATTATTAGAATTCTTATTTTCACATGAGCAAAACAGGTTATTTTCCAAGATCAAAGAGGGAGTTCAGGATGAACTAGGAACGAAGTGCAAATCTTTTGAGCCTCAGCTCAGTGCCTTCACAAAAGACCTTTTCCCCACAGAGAGAAAACTGACAAAACCTTTAAGAATATTACTAGCACATCTGAAATCTCTTTAGCCCTGACTTCATTACTCCTCTATAAGTCCCTGCAATCTTTTGGACCGATAGTGTCTAGGGAGTCTGGAGAGCAAAGACTATATTCATGGTTATAGAAACATGCTCAATTTTTCATTTACTTGTCCGCACCTCACACCACTGCTTGGGGCTTGTTGGAAGGATAGAATCTTAACTGGTTTAAACCATCCCAGTTTCATTAATTTACATGGTACTATACCCCACTGAGGATCTATCTGCTACATCTTAGGTCAAAGCACTGATCCTTGATTGGTTTCCCTTGGAACCACTAATGATCAAATGAGTAACAATAATAATGATAATAATAATAATAATACACCATCATCTGCTGATTCCATAGGAATGGCTTCATTTTCTTCATTAAATCTTTGCTGAACAGTGCCATTTGAATATCAAGTGGGTAAGCAAGGAATTGTATCTACAGGGATTCAAGAGTAGAAACGATGCAGTGGAGGTCTTGCTGTTATTAGCAAAGTGATCAGGATTCAGAAGTGTTGAGAGAATTCTTTTGCCATGTCAACCATCAAAGAGAGACACTAGAGAGATAAAAGTCACAGAATGTTAAACCCTGGCTGTCGCCTTCGGCATGTTTTTGTTTAGTTCATTTCATCTCCAGATTTGATTTTTAATAGTTCACTTCTTAAACTATTTGTTGTTATGAGTGAAAAATAAAAAGGACTATTATAAACCAAGTTGTGTGCAGGTAAAACATTGTTTCTGGCACTTCACACCACCCAGAACACAATACCATCTGCCAATTTGATTTGCTTTTATTTCATGTCCAATTACAAAAAAAGTACAAGAGAGAGAGGCCCAACTTCTCCTTTTCTATTTCTTTTTTACATACTGTGTTTAAAAAATACAACAAGCCAAGTTAACAGCACAGGCAAAAGCAGCCCCTGCAACCCTAAGGAGCAGAAAGCTATTTTTAACTTCCTTGAGCGAAATTGTATGAATGCTATCCACTGCAGCAAAACATGAATTTAATAAACCCCAACATCATCACTGGAAACAAAGCTATTTAATTTAAAGTCTAGCCTGTGCCCTTGAATTTAACAAAGTGAAGTGATATGGAGAAATAAGTAGGAAAGGTAAATAGATATAAAAACAATGTCTTTCCACCTCCTTGCTTTCCCTAAGGTGTTTTCCAGCCAGTAGCATTTCCCTCACCCCATCAGCCTTGATGGCAGCAGCAGCAGCAGCAGCAAGTGAAGGTTAAACTTGTATATTCGTTAGAGACTCTTCTCAAAAGATGTTTCTTACCCCTGGATGCTCAGTTCTGTAACATTTTAAAACATCTACTATTCTCTGCATCTCCCCCGTTTGCAGGGCATAGGGTAATTTCTGTATCTGTCATTTAATTTTATCTACATAGCAGTTTTTTGCCTATAAAATAATTTCTTCAGCTCTTATCTGAAAGTTAGTTGTTTTATCCCACTATTCCTTTCTGCATAATATCCCAGTCTCTTGAATTTCTTTGTTTTCTAGATAACAACCATTCTGACTTTCTGAACCAATCACAGCACAAAACACAGATGATCTTTTCTGTTTTTTGATACTACAGTTAATGAACTATTTCTGGGTTAATCCAACTCAGTTAGGTCCACTACTGTGTCCCATCTCATTTATCTGTGTGGGGACCCTGCCTCATAGCACATCCTTGTCACAGTACTTGCTCCATTCAGAGAGATGCACAAATTTTTCAATTTTAACTTTTCTGTAAAACAATACATTGTTGAGCTAACCTTCACAGCATCTTTGTTCCCTTGAGAGCTCCATAGTTTATTTTCTGCTCCAATAGCTTCCATCCTTCCAGTTAGTTGTCTATCACTGGTGCTAATTTGTTTCATCTGAAAGCTCAGTGTTTTTTCTGGTCTGTTCACCCTGGAGAAGAGGAGATTGAGGGAAGACCTCATTGCAGTTACAACTTCCTCTTGAGGGGCAGCTGAAGGGGCAGACATGGATCTCTTCCCTGTGGTGGCCAGCGACAGGACCCAAGGGAATGGTCTGAAGCTGTGTCAGAGGAGGTTTAGGTTGGATATCGGGAACAGGTTCTTCACCTAGAGGGTGGTTTGGGCACTGGCACAGGCTCCCCAGGGCAGTGGTCACAGCACCAAGCCCGATGCTCAAGAAGTGTTTGGACAAAGTTCTCAGGCACATGGTGGGATTCTTGGGGTGTCCTGTGCAGGGCCAGGAACTGGACCCAATGATCCTTGTGGGTCCCTTCCAACTCAGCATATTCTGTGATTTCTGCAAGATCACAGGAACAGACACTCTTACTGCAGACTTCTGTGTCAAGTGGGCTTGACGATCCAGGTTCCTGGGCACAGGTAATGTGAAACTTGCCCATATTTCTGCTGCCATTCTTCCTCAGGGATCAAAAGGAATTATCAAATAATTTTGTCACATCATGTTATCATAATTTCACCAAAATTTCCAAACATCTCAAAGTCAGTTTTTTTAGTCTATGCTGGTCAAGAGAGAGGGCTCTGCATATATTCAACAACCTTTTTAGATACTTATTTATATTCTTCATCCTATATATTTAGAATGCTTTGGGTTGAAAGGACTTTTAAAGATCATCTAGTCCAAGCTCCCTACAATGTTTGGGGACATCTTCAACTAAACGCTGTTTACCAAAGCTCCATCCAACCTTACCTTGAGTGTATCCAGGAGTGAGACATTTATCACCTCTCTGGGCAGCCTGTGCCAGTATTTCACCATTTTTACTGTAAAAAGCTTTTTCCTTATGTCTAGATTGAATCTACCTTCTTTTAGATTAAAACTCTTATCCTTTGTCCTATTGCTATACACCCTACTAAAAAGCCTATCTCCATGTTACTTTTAGGCCCCCCTTATGTATTGAAAGGCCACAATAAGGTCTCCCCTTTCAAATTTAAATTAGACATGTTAAATCACCTGAAATCCATTTTTCAAAACTGATTTTAGGGAGCACCAAGGACTGTGTTCTTCCATTCCCAACCTCCGAACGACTAACCTTAGGCGAGATGGAGATGCTCTCGGACACTCTATGGACTCATACTTTTTCAGAAAGAAGCATGCAAATTGTGGCCCTTGCTGATCACAGAAACCTGGGACTCTTGGTAGCCAACTGGGATGGGTAAAGGGCAGAGATATTTTACAGCATAACAAAAGAGTTTCTAGTTTTCATCTATACCAGCAACCAACTGCAATGCATGTGCGACACAACACAGTTCCATGCAAAAAACTTAGATCGTGACAATTCTCACTGAGAACACACAAGAGGTCAATAGTTTCAGAAAGGTACTGTACCACACTCTGAAGCAGTAATACAGATTTCAAAATGTTATCATTTGGTATGTATTCAGCCCTTTTTGTTAAACTTCTTTCTTCTGAAATTCCCTGAAGTGGCTCAAATCATTTTGAAACATGTTCTCTTTGAACAGTCTGGTGTTTTTGCTGCCACTGTAATAGATTATTCTTATCATCATCATCAACCACAACAATTACAACAAAGGCATAGTAAAAGGTATTTGTCTGGATTACCTTTCAAATTTATGAACAAACAATTTCTCAGTGAACCATTTCAGATATCCTCCAAACACTACAACCTTTTACAAGTTCAGACTTCCAATTAAGATCATGCTAGGAATGCAATCAAGGATCTCAGCACTCAGAAGTTAATTATCTCCTCAGGCTAAGTCATAAACACACTTGTTTTGTTTTTGTCCACTTCATCTAATGATATAACGTATTTGGAAGATACAGATTTTTTCAGTTGTTATCAAGAGGGCCTATGGTGAGGCTGTGGGAGTTTTTGTCACTGCTGAAATACAGCAAAAGCTAAACAGTTTCTGTGAAATAACAGCACCGGGTACTCTCTGCCCAAAATTACCCACAGTCTGCCGCACCACATAAAGCTCCAAGATTGCTACAGATCTCTGCATGCTCAGCCAACTTACTCATCCCCAAAATTGGCTGGATTTGAGCCATGCATATACTTTTCCTCTATATATGTTCTCTAAGAGAGATGATTTAGACTGACCTCATGGAAAGCTGGACAGGGCTGAAGATAAATAACCGAATAATCCTTTCGGTCCCTGATCAAATGGCTATCTTATTCGCAAGGGCCAAAAACCTCTCTGACTATCAAAAAGCAATGACAGTGTTTGAAACTTCCAAGTTAATCCAGCTCAAAGTTGGATTGACTTCCCCAGAGACTTCTAATTGCCAGATGGTTGTGCTAATGCCCACCTGGGAAAGCGTGTGATTTGTGTGCTCACACAGATAATCTGATCTGCTGCCAAAAGGCAATGCCTGAAAGAAATGTATCCACTGTCAACATTTCTAGGTTTTAGATGTGTTTGTGGACTGATAACAGCCATAACTTTCAACTCCACTGTAATTCTTGAAATTCATTAGAGAGAAACTGTTACAAATGAGGTGCATTTTCAGAAGGGATATTTAGCCTTGTTCAGCTTCCACTTCCCAAAAGTAGTGTTTTGGTATATCTACATTTTCAGCTCAGTGCTGCTCAGAACATGATCAGACCCACTTATCATAGGTACTTCAAATTTCCACAAAAACCTTAAGCAGCATGAATTGTGGAGCTCTCCCATGGGGGAGAGACATAATTGAAGTATAGTCTCCAATCCAGTGACACAGGAGCAAATCTACATCCACAGATCAGGCCAAGACTACCCTTGTTCTTCTCTAGCAATAAGAGTGGGATAAGTGCACCCTGGTAAGATGACATCCCCCCAGGAGAAACTGAGCTCCATTCTTCCACCATACAGCATGAATAATTTGAGCTTTTGCTACACCCAGTTTTGCAGGCAGCCTATAAGCAGCAATATGGACCAATCATGTGAGACAGCACACTCATGAGTCCTTGCTTATTGTTGTCTTGCAGACATATCAAAGAATCATAGAATCATACAATGGTTTGGGCTGGAAGGGACCTTTTAAATATCATTCTTGTCCATTCCCCCAGCCACTGGCAAGGACATCTTTCACTAGATCAGGTTCCTCAAAGCCCCATCCAACCTGACCCTGAACACCTCCAGGGCTGGGGCATTCACAACCACTACGCTATTGGTTTTGAGGAGCAATGCCATAGCAAGTAATTCATTTCAACAGTGGGACAAATAATACAGAAACTCGGCTCAAGATGAATATTAGCAGCCAAGAAAACACAAACTGTAATGGTATCTGAAAAAGCTTTAGGTGAAACATAGTTGGTTCATGATAGCCAGCTAGTAAATAGTGTCCCAGTGACCAGCATCCATAAAGGAAAGAACCTATGAAAAACAAATAATCATGATTTAGTTTTCTATCAGTGACTCTGTAATCATTGTCCTTCCACACTGCTCACTCACCCTTGCCAGTGCCACAGGTGATCAGTGCTCCATTTCACCCACGGGAAGGGGAATCTTGCTTGTTATTCACTATTTTCCATGGCAAGGTTTCCGTGGGGAGAAAACCATTTCTTATAAAGAAATAGTGAGAATTCGCATTTCACATTCACCATTTCATATGCTCTTTGTGGTTTAGTGCTTTACATCAATCAGAGACTGTATCCTAAAAATCTGCCAGAAAAGATCCCACTCGTGTTTGTTGCTTTGAGCTGACAGACAACCATTCAGTACCAGTAAATAAAATACTGGATCTGGGAACATGACAGAGCAGTAGACTTTGCAGGAGCTCCAAAATCAACACAGTCATCCAGGGAGAGCTGAAAAGGTCTTCACTCCATTCTAAATGCTAATCCCTGTTGTCCTATTCAGTGCACAGAGCAGGACAAATACACTACTGGTATAAACAGGAGCAGCAATACTACGGAGCTGCTCTCACAAACNACCCTGGTAAGATGACATCCCCCCAGGAGAAACTGAGCTCCATTCTTCCACCATACAGCATTAATAATTTGAGCTTTTGCTACACCCAGTTTTGCAGGCAGCCTATAAGCAGCAATATGGACCAATCATGTGAGACAGCACACTCATGAGTCCTTGCTTATTGTTGTCTTGCAGACATATCAAAGAATCATAGAATCATACAATGGTTTGGGCTGGAAGGGACCTTTTAAATATCATTCTTGTCCATTCCCCCAGCCACTGGCAAGGACATCTTTCACTAGATCAGGTTCCTCAAAGCCCCATCCAACCTGACCCTGAACACCTCCAGGGCTGGGTCATTCACAACCACTACGCTATTGGTTTTGAGGAGCAATGCCATAGCAAGAAATTCATTTCAACAGTGGGACAAATAATACAGAAACTCGGCTCAAGATGAATATTAGCAGCCAAGAAAACACAAACTGTAATGGTATCTGAAAAAGCTTTAGGTGAAACATAGTTGGTTCATGATAGCCAGCTAGTAAATAGTGTCCCAGTGACCAGCATCCATAAAGGAAAGAACCTATGAAAAACAAATAATCATGATTTAGTTTTCTATCAGTGACTCTGTAATCATTGTCCTTCCACACTGCTC
Organism: Aleadryas rufinucha; assembly: GCA_013397815.1. Classification (NCBI taxonomy): domain Eukaryota; kingdom Metazoa; phylum Chordata; class Aves; order Passeriformes; genus Aleadryas; species Aleadryas rufinucha. The sequence goes on from VZTH01018226.1 coordinate 105,414, forward strand.
ACTCACCCTTGCCAGTGCCACAGGTGATCAGTGCTCCATTTCACCCACGGGAAGGGGAATCTTGCTTGTTATTCACTATTTTCCATGGCAAGGTTTCCGTGGGGAGAAAACCATTTCTTATAAAGAAATAGTGAGAATTCGCATTTCACATTCACCATTTCATATGCTCTTTGTGGTTTAGTGCTTTACATCAATCAGAGACTGTATCCTAAAAATCTGCCAGAAAAGATCCCACTCGTGTTTGTTGCTTTGAGCTGACAGACAACCATTCAGTACCAGTAAATAAAATACTGGATCTGGGAACATGACAGAGCAGTAGACTTTGCAGGAGCTCCAAAATCAACACAGTCATCCAGGGAGAGCTGAAAAGGTCTTCACTCCATTCTAAATGCTAATCCCTGTTGTCCTATTCAGTGCACAGAGCAGGACAAATACACTGCTGGTATAAACAGGAGCAGCAATACTACGGAGCTGCTCTCACAAACACCAGCCCTGAATTTGGGACGATTTTCCTGTATGCCTTCTGTCCTGCTTTCAGATTTACTTTTTGCAGCTGTCAATGATGTCCATAGATTCATCCTATTCCACCACCAGGTTGTTTTCTGGACATTTAAGAGGCATAGTCCAGATCCAGAAAGCTAAACTTTCTTCTCATGGTGGGAGATGCTGTGCTGAAGCAAGTCTCTTTCCTGTGCATGAAGGAGGGCTTTGCTCCCAGATCTAGGCCTACAAAAGGTAAACAAAACCAACAGCAGCTAAGAGTTGGCAACACTAAGTGTCTGAATTTTTTTCTCTGAGTTGAACGCAGCTATGGATGCTATCACACAGCACCTCTGTGAAATATAGCTTGAGCCTACTGTTCTCTCAAAGGAAGGTGGGGAAAAAATTCACAAAAAAGTCCCTTCTCCTCATCGTTGTGGCTTGTGGATAAGAAACAATTGAGCCAAGACAAACCAAGAAAACCTTGGAAGGGGTAAGCTTGATGTTGGAGATATTCTGAACCCACCATTTCCAGGAGTGCGGTGTCATTGCGGCAAATGCCAAGAGAGAGCCACTCTGACTGTCTAGGGAGAAGGGACACTTTGCAAGTAAGAAATTGAAATTAGAGGATTACAAAGAAGGCTGACAAAAAAGTTGCTTTGATAGACTCAAGGGTATTTAAATAGTTCCTCAGTAAATGTTAGAAATAATCTAGAATTAAATGTTTGAATCTCAGGATTCTCACTTATCTGAAAACCTCATGATCGATCAGTCTGTTATAACAAGGCACATTGTAACATCACCTCCACAGTCTCAGCTAAATTCAGTGCAGTCCAACAAGTGCAGGAAAAGTTGGTTTAAGGATGCCTTTTTTTTCTGAATCCCAAAAATCTGAGGAAGAAACTCCCAGCACCTCAAGAGCTGCAGTGAGGAATCACTTGACTCACTTTCCTAAATGTCAGTGCATATATTTAATTCAAAGGACACTTTGGGCTCATATCTTTTTGACTTGGTTTTTCTGATCCTATCAAGTTTTCTCAAATGAGTGAAGCTTTTTGGGTATTAATAAGTGCTTTTCTCAGCCTAACATGGAAATATTTCTTTTTTTTTTTCTTTTTTTCCCGTACGCTTACTGGCAGAAAATACTTATTTAGATTACTAACCCACAGGCAAAGTAGCCCAGCTTTTCCTTGATAAATGACTACAAACCTCTCATGCTTCCTTCTCTTTTTTTCTTTTTTGTTTTTCCTTTTTGAGGAAATAGATTTTTCATTTATACCGGTTGTTTTGCCCCACAGCATGTCTAAGACAAGAACGAAGAGACTCTGGATCTCAAAATGAGAGTCACAACTCCCTCAATTCAAACAGCTAAACTCTTTTTGTTGGTAAAAGTATTGTCTATGAAGCCTCAATAAGAAGAAATAACTCCAGTGTGGAACTGTGGGTTTTATTTTGGGGCTGAAATATATTTACGCAATTACTTTGGCTGTCTCAGGGCAGAATTTCTGAAGCACACTGGAACTCTGTAAAGATGCAACAGTGACTTTCATTTTCACAGTTTTAAGCTGCCACCAAGCAGAAGAAGTGTAAGCAATTGCACCGGTCTCTGAAATCTTTTATTCTTTTTTTATACTCTCAAGAGGGACCCAAGGATGCTCCAAAAGCCTTTTACTTGCAGCATTGGAATATTTACTACCATCCAACCACTTGAATTAAAGAGTATCTCTTAGGTGGTAGCAAACCTAACTTTGCCATCGTTTTTTTTTCCCACAAGCCCATTCCACATTGCACAGTACTTTAACAAAGCACTTGATTCTGCACATCGAAACTCAAACAGCAACAGCAAAATAACGTATATTTAAGAAGTGCTCACAGATACAGAAACACACATATGTATGTGCTGGCCCACTGAGGTAGCACGAATTATTTACAGTGCTTATAACATACTGTTCACAGATAGTTTTGGTCAATGAACAGAAAGGATATATCACTGCAAGAAGTTTTGTTCATAATATAAAGATCTGAATATTGGCTAAGAGTCTTATTCAGCCATCAGTACTGAGTCAATGATGTTATAAGTCTGCTGTGGTCAAAGAACCTGTACTGTATTACAGTAAAGCATAATCTCTCTGGGACTGAAAAGTGAGGATGCACATGTCACCTGTGGGACCACACCTTGAAAGAACAGGGATTTCCAAAAAGGTCATGACAGGTATATGGACATAAACTGGCCACAGCATTGATCCAAAGAAGTAACAAGACCTGCCAGCTCCTCTCTTCTGTCCAAAATTCTCTCCCACGACCTGAAAAAATACTCTTCTAATGAGAATCTGAAAATAAATCCAGCCTACACTTACTTAGTGACAGAGAATGTAGAGAAACAATTGGATGTCAATGTAAGAATACCGACCTAAGAAGATACCAGAAACATGCATGTCCTTTTAATGTTGTATCATTAAAGACAAGAAAATCCCAAGTCTGGAGGCTGAAGCAAGCAAGAAGCAATGAAAAGTTGCTCATTTTTAGTAAGAGTGAAATTAAAAACTGGGGCAATTTACCAGTGAACTTTCCATATTCAGGAGTCCTTTGAAGAAAACAAGTTTTCCTTTTAGAAATTATGAATTTGGCATTAAGTTACTGGCTCCAATAAAAAGTGAAGTGTGCATGTGTGCCTCCTGTGTAATGCAGGTGATCAGAAAGGTCTCTTTTCCCTTAAAACTGATTAATACATTACTTGGAGGCTAGATCTTAACTAGCTTGGATCTTTTAATGAAATTCCTCTGATCTCAGAACAGGATTAATGTGAAGGAAAACACACTAAGAGATTTGGATTTCCTTGCATTAGCCTTAAGCGGTCACTGCTATCTGCACTATTTTTCCATCCACTCAATGACTGTCATTGGATTTTCAAAACCATGTCAGTTTTAGGCACCCAGATCCTGTTGCCTTTCAACTTGCACTTTTAGCACTGGCTACAAACCTCATCAGTGCAAAGTGAACCTTTGCCAGGACCATGGCTGTTCTTTTGAAGAGTTAACTGCAGCAAATCGGTTACATAATTAGAGTTACAATTTGCCTCATTACAAACAAGCAATGAAAACTTTAATCCTCCTTCATCCTAAGAATCAAAGTGTGGAAGCTCTAAATCTTGTCTGAAATGGCGAATAAGAACAAACCTTGACAGTGCTAAATGGAGACAGGGAACTATTTTGGAAGACTTGTAAGACAAATTGATCATGCATGACTCTGTTTCTGCCTTAGGGGCAACGTTGATGAACACTAAAAATGCTGCTGTACAAAGAAAAAAAAAAAACAAAACAAGAGAGGGAAATGGATATTTCCCTGCTTTAATTTATTCTACACTTGCTGTAATTAAAAGAAATTATTATTGTCTGATATTCATTCATCTCATTAGACAGTTTAGGAAGAAGAAAATTCATCCTTTCTAAAGAGAATGATGCTTTTCTCGAGGTGGCAAAAAATTCTCAACCTCCATTACAACAATTAAGTGCAGTGTTTATAATCTCTTTTTTTCTCAAAGCTGCTAGTAGTCTGTTATAAATCCATACCTGAGAAATATATAAGATGCCATTGCAAGGCTTTTGGCTCTTTCAGTCCCCTTTCTACACAAAAGCTCACTTTTTCCTGCATAACAAGTATTTAGCAAAATATATAGGGTTTGCCCCTATACAGCCTGCCTAGTAACTAGGAGGGAGAAAAATGAACCTTACTCCCTACCCAAATTTGTTACTGAGGATGCCACTACCACTCTGTGTGGCACATACTGCTAAAAGAAAAGTAAGAATTGTTAATTCAAAGATCTCCATCTACAGTGAAAATGATTGTCTGAAAGAGAAGCTGACCCTCAGATGCCAGTTCCTGTGGCCTTAGGAGTTCACCTATTGCAAGACAGCAACGACAGTCTGCAAACAGAGTCAAGCTAAGATGGAATTGCAGTGCACCACACACAGTCAGCTGCTGGGCTTTGCATTTATTGATTTGGAGGAGGCTTGGTGTCCTCTGGAGATGCGATATCTAAGGCACTAAAAAAGCTATCCTTCAAAGGAAGCTTCTGGACATCTTGAGGGGTGGGACAGCTCCAGGCAAGTTTGAAACAGAACACCTTTGTTAGGTTAGATGTCTGTATCCTTCAGTTGTTCCAGGGGAGGGACGTCTGTTTGGACAGCCCACCTCCTCTTCACTTTTCTGGAGGAGGTGGATGGAGCAGTAGGATCCTTTATATACAAGAGATAAGTCTGGAATTTTCTTTATTCGGAGTGGCCTCAGTTTTGGTCTGCTGGTGTGCAGGGCTTTGCTATAAAGTAGGGTCCAACACTTTTCCAAGTCTCTAAATGTCTCATGCTATCGATAAAAGCAGGGTGCTGTGCTTTGCTATGGCTTGGGTTGAGTTTTTTTATTCTGAATAAACAGGAAAGCAAGGATTATGTTTCAGATGAGTAGTAAAGAACATTTTCATAATCCAGAGGCAGGAAAAATAAATAAACAAAAAACCACCTGCAGTACAGGCAGAATTTGATGGCCATGTGGCACCCAAGCAGTCGAAAGCTCTGTGTGTGTGTGTGTGTGTGTGTGTTGCAATAAAAGCTGAAGCAGGCTGTTCTCCCAGGAGTGAATCCCTTCTATGCTACTGTCCCCTCTTTGGCTGACTTCTCATCTCAAGCCGAATAGAACCACATGGCTTGGGATAAAGAGTGATTAGATAGATATGAAAAAACATGCCTCTCAGATGTTATGAAACAGTCTCTTCTTTGCAGAGAAAGAGCCAGAATAAGATCAGATTAGTGCACTGTTATGATCCCCCTGTCTTTTGTTCTCTTGCTGTGATGTAAACATAAAGCCAGGCTGATGATTGTTTCAAAGGCATGGGCCCTCAGCCTCTTAACAAGTCTCCTTTTGTTTTTCTGTGCATGTGTGGCTCTGTGTCAGGGTATGCTCAAGGACCTACTTTTTCTTTCTTGGCTGTTCCAAAACAAACTGTATGTGGCATATAGAATATATTTCAAACTGTTTCTAAACCTTGATTATATGTAAAATACCTGATGGACAGCAATGTAGATGCTTAGTTATTATATACACTTTAAAAATCACCTTTTCAATAGAGATTCAAAAATTTCCTAGAAAACTAGGGAAAGTCATCAAACGCTGCAAATTTATTACTGGCAGTGGGACAGTGCTATGGCCACTATTCCTGGTTTGGATCAATGGTGAACCTCACATCTGAGACAGTCCCTGCTATTCACAAAATAACTTGGCTCCCTTTTTCAGTCCAACCCCCTTTTGATTACCTACTGTGTTCCATCTTTTTTTTTTCCCCTTGATAAATATTCTCTCCAGGGATATTCCTACTTCATGACCAAACCTACTAATCCTTCTTACTTGCCTGTCTTTGAGAGTGTTTCTTTCAATAGAGCTAGAAAACTTGAGAATTTGTGAAAAAAGAATGTTAACAAAACAGGAGATGAAAAAGAACCTAACAGGAGACAATTCTAAATACCTTTGCTCAGAAGTTTGTAGTACTGTTCTGTAATTAAGGCATTCAACAGCTTTTGGTCAAAATCATAGCAAGTATTTATAGGTTTCTTTCAGAGTTGACAGAAAGAAATATTTCCCATCTTAAAATTACTGTGTTGGAGAATTAAGATGGGTCAGCTTCCAGTAATGCTGATTCCTCTTCATTAGCTATAAAATGTGTCCTGCCTAGACACAACCAAATAATTTTTTGGCATCTGATATTAGGAAAGCCAAATTCTGTCCTAACTATTCTCCACTAACACCCTTTGACTACACATCAGTATTCTCTAGGCAGAGATATCTACTGTAACTGTATTTTAACATGGCTAAAGGCCCATGGACCACCTGTGCTCAGCCAGGCTGCAGATGACACCTGGCCACATGCAGATGCCCTGCAACCCAATATCCTGGCAAACGGCCTGAGCAACAACCCCTGTTAGGATGAAAACGCAAAAGAACACAGGAAAAACAGACCACAGTCTCCAGAGTGTGTTTGCCAAACCCCATCACAGTAAATAAATAAGTATTGGCTGGACGTTGAGTGGGGGATTTCAAAGTTACTTTTGAAAGATAGAAGTCAATCTGAAAGAGCACACTGGCACAGCATAAAATTTTTTAACAGTCGGGAGCAGATTTTTTAACAATCTTGGAGAAAGAGAGGCAGCAGTTTGAGCCAGCTTTGGGGCTGCCAGAAGTTGCCTCATGGCATCTCTACCCTGCCCAGTCTGGGCTGAACGTCCCCTGGAATGCTGCAGGGAAATGGCAGCCAGCCAGCAAGGGACAGCCAGGGCAGCATGCAGGGATGCTGGAATGAGCACGGGTGCCTGTGTTTGAGGGTTCCTTCCTTTTTTTTGGATATGCTCACAAGTTTCCTTCCCATTTCTTTTACTCTTGGCTAACTTTTTACCTTCACTTTCTCTCTCTTCTTTTTTTTTTTTTTAATTGTGTTATTTTCTTCAGCTGGAGACACCATGAAAAATTGTTGCCAAGACATCTGGTTTTGCCTTTGAGCTATATCATATTTCATCCCTTTTTGATGATAAAGGGGATATTTTCAGACATAGTCATGTATATCAAAACGGGGAGAATGTTTACAAGAGAAGACAACTTCCAAATCTAGCTGAGAGGTTTAATCTCACAGACAGGTATAATCAGAACCAGGGACTGGAAGACAGAGAAAATGAAATTCAAAGTAGAAATAAAGGTGCTCATTTTTAATGATTCAAGTAAATAACTGCCAAATTATACACTATTGTACACCACCTGCCTCTGGAAACCTTAAAAAATATAAATATTTTTCGGTGACCCATATTTTAGCTCATCTTTAGGTTTTTTGGCTTGAGACAGGAATTATGAAGCCAAATTAATTGTTCAGTGTTCAAATGGCCACAGTTGCTTTTTAAGACCTATGACACATCAGAGCTCATTTAAAAATAGTTAAAAATTGGTTATTGTGAAAATATTTTGGGTTTGTTTTTTTTCTTATGCCAATATATCTCAATTTTCTGCGGTGGTCTTTTTTATTTTTATTATTTTAAAAAGGAGTTCTTTTACACTAAAGTCAGGGATGCGTGTCTATTTGTATTTTCATTTGCAGTTAGAAAATTTCAATTGAATTTCCTTGGATTTTTGCACTGCAATTTCTTTTTCTCCATTAAAAAAAAACTGTACAAAATTTATTAATTTTAGTATATACGAATGCTCTTCTCCCGTGACAGACACAGAAATACTCTTTGTTCTGAAGTGAGTGCAAATTAAAGTCTGAAGAAGGAAGTTTGGGATTTTGCAAAGCAAATCCAGGGCTGGTTTCTTTCTCAGTTTTATCTGATCTTAAAGTAGCAAATCCTTTCACATTAGTCAGTGGGAAATGTAAGCTGTTGGACTGCTGTATGTCCGTGCTGATGCTGTTCAGAAGTCCAACAAAGCATAGCAAACAGTGAGCAAGATATTAAATAAGGAGAGGATAAGGATATTAATACAGAAATCTGATGAAGTAAGGAAAACACAGCTACATCAGAATAAAATTCCAGAGCTAAAATAAATGTAAAATAAATTTATTTTTAGAAGTGACTGATTTTCAGCTTATGGTTAAACATGAATAACCAGGCAGGACAGCTGCCTGATGCTCTGCTTATTTCAGGACCTCTGATCTAGAAGTTTAGAGAAAGAGAATTGGTAGAAAGTAGCTGTTTACCAGAAATACTAGATGCATCTGTAAAGCACTATTAACTCAATAAGCGATTTGTGAATGTGTGCGTGTGTCTGCACACATTCATGTCACCTATTTGTTTCCCCTGTTACTGTTTTTGTGAGACTGTACATCTCCCTGACTTTTCTCTCTATAGGTTTGGTTTTCTGTTGCGGGTTTTTTTCCCTCTGAATCAATATTTCCTTCTTCCTTTCTCTCATTGTGTTTAAAATTATGTGATCACCTATATCAGACATAGCATTATAGGTGTTTAATTTAAATTTTGCTTTATATCCCTAGAAAAAAACAACCTCTGAGGGAGTGAGAACGTGCATGCGAGACAGAATGCAGACGAGCTGGGGATGTGACAAGTTAGATAATTAATTAGTCTCTTTCATGTCAACAGGGGGGTGCATGTATTTTGATTTTGTGCATACATTCTCATTCACACATCTTTTTTCTTTTTTTTTTTCTTGATGCCTAGAAAAGTGAAGCCTTTAGCTTCATACTGGTTTCGATAATGTGTCTGGTCTGATTACATGGATCTGAACGACACGTGTTAGCACCCTGCTTATTAACCACTCTTCATCTGCAGCAGGTCTGTGTGAGACACCTGTCTCAATCTCCCCATCACATGCCTTCTGTGCAGCACTGTCATAGGAACAGCAACCAACCCATATTTTTCAGGGGTCTTTATTAAAGGAGCTAAATGCAGACAAAAGGCACAGTCTTGGCTTTTATTCTTACCCTTATCTTTCTTTCCCCTGTAAACAAAAGTGTATATGAATTTCCTACAATACAAGTTTCACTTTTAGATCAGTTCCAGATACTTTGAGAATGGCAATAAGGCAATCAGCCACTGATAATACTCTGGTACCCATTCCTGGATTCTAAAAGCCTCAGCAGGCAAGAGAAGTGACTTGTTCACCACATTTCCCTTGTGAAAATGCCTGTTGTGACCTATGTTTAGAAAGTACTTCTTCTAAACTTAGACCATCGATAGCATTTTAAGAAACATCTTTTGAGGTCATGATGATAAAGGCAGGAGGAATTTATGAACATGTAAAAGGACATAATATCTTAATGGCTGGATGAGTACAGTACTTTGCTGTCTTGTCCCATAGGTAAGATTAAATTCACCTAATTTTGCTGTCTAAAAGTAGTTTTGGAAAAAAAGCTGAGAACTTGTAGAGTACTATTTCCCTTATCTTAAAATAACATCCTATGACCTCCAATGTTTCTGTCTTGTTCTTTTGACAGAAATTTGACTAAATTGCACAGTAAAAAAAAGTATTTTTTTCCTCTCATTCCTCTCTTTTCCAGTGCTGTGTCTAAGATTTATGATGTCATTTCCAGATAAAACTTGTCTCCTAAACTTGTCTCCAAAACCCTTTTTGTGTCTTTTTTCATTCTTCCCCAACAAGCCTTGTAATCCTCATTGCTCTTGCTTGGGGGAAAAAAAAAAAACCACAGTCATGAACTCCACTGTGGTGTGAGGCACAAAAAATTTTTATTTCACTATTTTTTCCTGATGCTTTCTGTTAGAACCTATCTCTCTTTATTCTTCTCTTGGACTTCAGTTACTAACCCTACTGGGGAAATGGCTCTGTGTACACCAACAGCAATGAAACCAAGCAGCAAAGCTGCTGGAGCCCATCTGCTCCTCACACCACCAGAGACATGAAAATTTTTCAGATTTTTTGCTACCTCCTTACCTTTGTATGGCTCTCATCCAAGTCTGTGTTTCCTGAGCTCTCATGAAATCTATTTATCTATTTCTCTCCCTCTCTTCTTTTTCCTAACAGTAAAGTTGAGGAATTATGTATTTATTTATATTTGTTTTAACCCTTCTTCTCTCAGGATGGTCTGAAAAGCTGAAGAAAAAAAAATACCAAGAGATTCAACCTGTTACAGAAAGTGTATTTACCTTTACACACAGACTCTTCACAAGTTTCCAAAATTACGCTGGCTTTCCAGGCACTTTAAAATGTGCTGAGCACGTAAAGGATGGAGGGACCAAGTTCTGGGGTCATATTTCGTTTCCCTCTATCCGATAACCAATAGGACACCTGCATGTCATGAGCAGTGAGAAATATTTCTGTCTGTGCAAATCATTTGTAGCAGAATTTAAAGATTTTTATTCCCAAAGCTATGTTGTAAAGCACAGAAGGAGTGTGTCCATTTCAGAAAGGATATACTGAGGAACAAATCAGACTTACTGGCTTGTCCAGTATTATACAGTTTGTGGATGTGCCAAGAATTGAGTGTAGCTCCTCAGTCCTACCCTAGTTCTCCAGAGTATCACCCGGATTATTGGCTCAGCTCTCTGTCAGCTGAAGTACTGAATCACTGAACAGGAGTTATTCCTTTGTTCAGCCCTCTTTTTCCACCAATTTATAATTGCAACAAGCTGAACTTAGATTTTTTTTTTTTCACTGTTAAAAAAACCCTCAGTGGTAGGTTGATTTTAAATTCCATGGAGCCCACAAAACCTTCAGGCTACCACAGTTCTGAGGTATTTATAACATGGTATTGATGTTGTGAAGTACTTCACCTCCACCCCTGTCTGCCTTGAGACATCTTGTTTTCAGAGGGAAGTGAATACAAGTTCAAGGTTACAGGAGAACATTTCCCTGGCTTGTCAGCTCCTTCTCTTTCAGCTTGACTAGAGAGGTGCTTCATGCTCTCATACTTTATTCCTGTGATCAGACTGCAGGAGGCAAATGAGAGCTATGAGGGTTGTGGCTTTTGTGGTTTATTTTAACAGTGGTTTATTCTCAGGGACCAAAAAAAAAAGAAAAAAAAAAAAAGCACTCTGAAAATCTCATGTGGAAAAATGATGTGGGTTCTGTCATGTTGGGGCACTTTAGAGGTGGGTTGTAGCTATTCACCCTTTCCCCTTCTGACAGGTTTCTGCTTATGTTTGGCAACAAGTGACATTATTAGTGCTGATAGCCAGGCCTTGAACTCACTGTGTTGATTGACTGAATGTTTCTTTTTCTCAGTGTAATGAAAGAACAATCTGTGCCTCTGTGATACGCTCATGCAGCACTAACTGCTATTAGAATTTATTACCATTTGTTTGCAAGTATATATTATATGTTCTGACAAGGGCCTCTACAGGACCCTGCTGAAGTGATGCTATATAAAGCATTGTGTAGATTCATAGGAACATGCTAAGAACTTACAGCCTATATAAATGAGTAGGAACGGAGGAAAGGGACATGAAGTAGAAAATTGCCTTCTCTAGCAGTCATTTCAGCAGCTACCATGCAGCGCCACAGTCCCTACACATTCGATCATGCTTCCTATCTCATTAGAAGAGTCAAAATTTACTGTCCTTCATTCCAAAGCTTCAGCTAGGAGCATAATAACGTGTAACTTTGGACAACAAAGGCTTTCTGAATACAACAAAAATCACAAGAACTTGAAAGGAGGAGGAAAGGAATGTATAATGAGTTTGCCTGCTAGGTCCCTATTCCCTATTTATAAACAATGTCCCTACCAAGAATAAAAACATATATTTTCCTATAAGAAGAAATATTGAGATCAGGTTGTTTTTTCTATTTTCTACAGAAAACCTAGTCCCTGAAAACTATGCCTATAAGAGAAGAAACAGGGGTATTTTAGGGAGGATAAACATATGATGCCGGAACAATACCCAAGAAAGAAAATCAGTTATCTAAATGGATGCCTCTAGTTCCTTCTTGGTCTTTGGATGGTGCTGGAGAGATCTGCACCAGGCTGGCTGACCTGACACGGCACCATGGGAAGCTCTATAACCTCCTGGCACAACAGTCAGAGGCCAGGTGGAAAATATCATGACTAAAAAAAATGGTACTTGAGCCCTATGTTTAAAAGTCAGACAAAATAAACAAAAATTTGAAAACATTAGTCAAGCAAAAAGCACTGGATGTGTATCCACAGTGTGTCACACATGGAGCTTCCCAGGATGGAAAAAAGCATCACTAGTGGCAGCAAGGACCCAACCTCAGCACCCTGGGATGTTAGCTGACCTCACACCAGACATCACCCTGCCTGGGCAGAGCAGCACTGAAAGGCTCTCACCTGCCTGATGCAATCACTCAGCTCCTGAAAGTGGAGGGGCAGTTGCACAGAGAGGGCCTGAGGCTGCTTTAAGCATTTATGCTAAAATATTTGCTTCATCTTTTACTCCTGTGTTTCAGTGGAGCAGCAGAAAGATAATCTCTCCTTAGAGGAATCTGGACATATTTCTCTAGCAATAAAACAAGTGGTGGTTGTTTGTTTGGTTTTTTTTTTTAAAAAACAAAAAAAAAAAAGAAAAAAAACAAAAAAAAAAAAGAAAAAAAACAAAAAAAAAAAAGAAAAAAACAACAACAAAAAAAAACACCAAACAAAAAACAAACACAACATAGCAAAACAAAACAGGGACACATTAATTCAAATGGAAAAAGTGGTTCCTTTGCCATTCATCCTAACAAATAGTAGGAGACAAATTCCTGCCAGGGAATGCGGTCTATACCTCTAAGTTAATTAGCAGTAAATGCATATTTAGTTACTGGGAGGGGTGGAAATCAAGAACCTTGTTATTTCTGTGTCTCGGTTCCCGTGCATTTAAATTCACAATTACGCTTGTAGAGGAAGCTGCCTCTCCAGCAGAGAGGTCTGTGCTGATCAAGGGAGCTGCCTGTTTCACATACACTTAAGAAGGTATCTGTTGCCAAGGGGCCTCAGAGTTGTAACTGTTCACTGTTCTCATTTTCTCTTCTGCCAATTATCCAAACGCTTTTCCCATTCACTTCATAATAATGATAATAATACCTTCATTAGATAATCTCAAGGCAATTTCTTCTATAAAGCAAATTGAGGTTATTTCACCCTATCAACAAGAAGCAGGAGAGGTCACTTAGCCTTTGGCTGAAGCTAAATGCCCAAGCAAAATAGCCAGATTTCACCAGTTTCTCTAATGTAATAATACTGGAAAAAATCTGCAGCTACTACCACTGCAAGGAAGCCGGTGGCTTGAATATCTGTGGCTTTATTTTGTGCCTGAAAGAACAAAAGATTATTCCAGACTGATGAACATCCTTGGCTAACTTCTCATTGTTTGTGCCTTTGGCTAAGCCATGAGGATGAGAAACCTTAAATACAGCTGTGCTGCAAGGACATAACCTCACAAAGAGAGCTGAGAACCCTTTAATATTTCCAAAGCTTGAGATTGGGATGCTGTGACCAAAGGTGGCTGAAGAAACAATGAAACTCTGTTGCCAGTAGGGAAGATTTTGCCAGTAAATGTTGTATCAAATTCCAGGTAGATTGGTGAAATTGATTGATTGTTAAAATAATCTACTCTAAACTAGTAATCACGCACAGCTTGTGCCAGCTCATGACTGTGCTGTAAGATATGCAAAACAGAATTCCACCTCATTGTAATTGGACATGAGCTCAGGAAACAAAATTTGGTTCCAAATGTAGTCTTGCAAAAATGCACAGAGAAAACAGTCATTGGTCTAAGTTTATCTCTAGTAATGGCACTTGGTCTATTTTTATGCAAGACTAGATGTTTACAGCATTATAAGAATGACACTGTGACCTTCTCAGTTCTTTTCATGGAGACCCTTATTACTGAAGCCATAATGATCTGAAGTTATAGGACTAGAAAATTTTGGAAAGAGAGGCCTTGTTAAGGAAACTAATACAAACAGGGGAAAAAATAATCAGGTTTTGGCAGCAAAGACTGTGTTCCTGACACCTCCTCTACTTTTTCCAACAGTTGGTTTAATAAAAGCTGTTACCTATCTCTGCAAACCTTGGCTTGCTACAGGCTTCAGATCAGGAACCAGTCACACTATCCAGAGACATCCACCTCCCAGTGTCAGAACATGGCCTATAGTAATAAGCCAAGGAGTCCTTGAGAAAAAAAGCCACATTTTAATTTGTGCCTTGAATTTGTGCTGCAGATTGTTAGACATATGGAGCTCATTAAAAGCTTTCAAAGATAACAGAGCCATTGTCATTGGACTCTTGTTTCAAGTGCATATGGTTGCTTATGTACATGACAGTAGCAAAACACACAGCTTATCTCACTGTCTCTTCCAGTACCTGAACTACTAGCATTGTTATAAACAGAGGTACTGAAGGGTTCTTCTTCAGGTATGCCCTTCCATCACTGGCCTCAGGCCAGAGATCAAGAGAAGATGGTTATATCCACTAAGAGTTGGAGACAAGATCTGAGAGAACAGCTGTGTTCTATGGGGTATATTGAGCCCTGACTTCACAGGGATAGCACATCATGTTGGAAAACTATCAGAGAAGGGCAGTGAACAGGACTGGAGACTGGTGTAGGATAGTTGTTTAAAACTTCATGAGTCCTTCTTAATCTGCCCTGCACAAAGCCATGTTTTAAAACATACTCAGTTTTTAGAAAAAAATTCCAAGGGTTTGAAAAGTATTTATGAAAGCAAGGATATAATGAGCCAATCTCAAAAACCTTTAAAGTTATTATCATTATTTTTTTAATAGTTTGACCTTATGAGTGCCTAGAAACCAAACATCCTGTGCTACCCTAGAATGGGCACTCTAAGGCAAATATGGCAGGTGTAACAGATGTGATAGACTCTTATGAGCCCTTCTATGATATTACTAATCTTGACTCATGACAGTAACTCTAGGTTTGACTGCCCTGAATACTATCATGATGATGCAATGAATTCTACTTCAGAAAAACATGAAGAAAGTCCTTCCTTCCTTCCTTCCTTCCTTCCTTCCTTCCTTCCTTCCTTCCATCCTTCCTTCTCTCTCCCCTCCCCTCTCTCTCCCCCTCCCTCTGCCAATTGTTTTTGCTTTTATTCTATTTTTAGAAGAACTTGGCCAATAAATCTGAAAGGAACAGGATGTGGGAAGTAAAATTAAACCAATCTAGCAGAGAGTCATAACAGGAATCAGTGGATGGGAGCTAAAGCCAGATGAATTCAAATGAGAAATAAAGCACAGTGAGTGTGATTAGCCATTGGAACAAACTATGAAGGGTACCAGATTTACACCTCTTGTTTCCTTTGTGGAAAATGTGCTTTGAAAGGTGGCTTAAACTGGTAGCTCCTAATCATGAAATACTTGGCAGAAATGCAACTGTAATACATAAGAAGTCAGGTGAAGGCCATTTACCCTTAAAATATGCAAAGAAGTGTTAACAGCTCTTTTGTTGATCTCCCTTCTCTATTCATTCTCTTTTCTCTGGATTGCTGAAATTTTGCTTTGATTTCACTATCCAATGGGCACCAGAAAGAATGATGCCGGCACACAAAGTCAGACAGAAAAAGCTCCCAGCTCCGTGTTCACAGCCAAGACCCAAATAATTCAAGTTTATTTCTCCACTGGGCTCTCTCTATTCCTGTGTGTCCAGAAACTCAAGCCACCAAAGAAGACAGGCAGACACGTTCATCATGTGAAATTTTACTCTGTGCCATTTTGCAAGTCATAAAATCATTATTAGATGAATGAAAACTTACTCCTATTGAAAAACTGAAGGAGAAACTGGCTGCATTACAGAAGTCTAATTAATGAACAGAAATAAATAAATGTGTTCTGTTTGCATCATGCTTAGATAGCATTATGCTGTTTTCTTGTTCTGTCCCGCAAGAGGTAGTGGCAGAAATATTAAATCTCATTAAATCTAGTGAGTACAGATAGTCAGGGAGGAAAGAGGATAAAGGTTACTTTTCTGTATTTCAGGCACTTTTTCAATAATGAATATGACAATTCCAGTGTGAAGAGGTGGTTGATGATTTTTCCTTTTACAAGCAGCAGCAGCAGTAGGAGCAACTCAGTCCAGACCATGTGAGGAGTACCAGCCATCTCCCAGGCTGCATGTGCAACACTGGCTCAAAAACATGTTCCCACCTACAATAGGAGACACAGTCTGTAGAAAGTGGGGGACAGCATTTCAAGACCTCAGAAGGGAAGGCAGCAATAAACTGTAGTTGGGGAAGATGCAACTCACCTGCAATCCCAGACTCTGTAAAGAGGAGATGTGTGCCAGTACTTAGGATGTCCAAGTCCAGCCTTAGCAGCCATGTGCCATGGATGATTCATCCACCCCATCTTCTGCCTTCCCACATCAACCTTCCCATAGTGTTCTGTGCCTCACTGCTAAAATTCACTTGCCTTTTCTTCCCAGTTAAACTACCATGTGGTTTGATAACTCACTGACAGTTATCAGAAGATAACCTTAAAAAACACTGAGGTACTGACAAATTTGAAAAGCCTTGCAGAACAGAGAAAGGGTCTAATGAAGAGATGTAACAAAAGTGAAGGCTGGTTTAGTGATAAATGCAGATAAAGAAATTGTAGGTTGCTTTAGCTGTTATTAACTGATAGCCTCTTGACTGATGCCAGCTCCTGAGCTATCCAATTCCTACTCAGCCACTGAATAGTCTGATTTCTTTTTGTAGGTCTGCCTCTTCTGCCATGCCCACTCCTTTGTGGCTACAGTGGCCCTGTTATTAACTGCCTTGGACCTGACTTTTGTCTCATCAGCAGGAGCTGCTGAAATATCACTGACAGGTGCCATGAGCGGTGAGCATGATCCCAGCCATCACAAGGGTATTCTACTGAAGAAATCTTTGGCAATGACAGAGCACGTAGTAGGAGCCCTGATTATGTCTTGGACATACGTATATCACCACAGAGCAGTTTTATTAAGACTGCAATGCAGCAGCTGCTATGGCAGGAAAGGAACTGATGATTAAGTTAGTCTCATCACTATCTCAAAGGCCATGATGGAGGGGTCACCCACACGCTCACAGACCAAGGTGACACCAGGAGAAATTATCAAAAACAAAGAGTGTAAATCATACCATGGAAAAAATTGCTTCCATTGCCGGTTAGTACTTTACCACCAGACTGGCAAAGAGTACCTTTCCCAACCTGGAAGTTTCCTGTAGGTTTCATGTTACCTGTCGATAACAACAGTGAAGGAATGAGTGGAAGCACCAGGACAGGAAATGGGAGTTTCATCTAATTGTAGATGGAAGCAAGAGCTGACTCCTACCAGCAGAGAGACAAATCAATGTGAGTAAACTTGAACCTGAAACTCTGAGAAATGACTTCCAAACAGCCTGGCTGAAGAGCACCATAATGACTGTGGAGGAAGTGTGACCACCAGCAGATGCTAACCACACCTTTTTCCATTTGGAAGGTAGCAACAGTAAGAAGTTACACATCATTCACCTTCCACCCAAAAATGTTGGATAGTTGAGGTTTTAACAGGGAAGGAGTTCACACACATACTAGAAAACAGGCTGGAAGTAATACTGGTATGGCAGCACAGAGCTCAGAGGGTGTACCTGAGATGCTGCAGAAGCTTTAATGTTTTAGGCAAACAGATCAAAACTACCTTCCATCTTTGCTTTGAGAGGATGACATCCTCCTCCACACCACACACTTAATGGATTAAATGTTACTGTCTCATCTGCTCTCCACAGAAAAGCACAGGAAAAGAGGCTGAGCAGCCTTCCTCTCCAGTCTGTGTCTTAGGCTACCTCAAGCACAGCACAAACAGAGCAGCTCCTGTGCTATGCTGCGTTGTGCCAGATAAGAGGTTGTTGGTATTGCTGCCTGGCATCCCCATCACCTTTGCAGTGGTAAGGTGAGTCCTCATTAATCAGTTCAGAATGAAGTCTTTTCCCACTTCATTATAACAGCACTTTCCTAGTATATCTGCTTTGCTTCCTGGTTTTTTGTTTTGGTTTTTTTTGATGAAAATAATTGTTTTCCCTTATACTCCAAACAGACACCTGAAAAGTGCACTGTTTTTCAGCTGTGGAAAAAGTTTTCCTCTACCCTTTTTGCTTCTTAACTATAGCCTGAAAAATACATTTCTTCTCTGATTTGCAGAAGTCAATTTTTCCCTTTGGGCTCTTAGCACATGCACAGCTGCCTATATTTTTTTTTTCCCCTTTACTTTGCAAAATGTATTTTCCCCATTGGAGCTCCTAAATACTGGTTCTAGGAATCAGGTAGATGCTGTCATTCCAGATACCATTGTTTCTGGCCCAACCACAACCTCATTTTTACCCTCTATCCCCCAGCACTGCAGATCAGCTGGATGTGACACAAGAAAGCTCTTTCACTGGGCTGCAAACATGCCAAGGGAACCATTTTCACAAGATTTCAGGCTATGAGGGTGGAAGCTTTTTGTAAATTGGTAATGACAGTCTCCAGGAGTGGAGAAGTTCAGCAACAGTGCGAAGAAAAGGATATTGTCTACTCCAGCAGCCGGACAGGCAGATCCCGTGGTTTTCTCTGGCTTCTAACTCCTACCCTAATTAACAGAAACTGGCACTCCACAGGATCTCCATAAATCCTGTCCTGAATAGATTATCCACGGCACAGATATTTTCAAATTAAGGCTTTGGACTTGGAGGGAAGACAGTCACGTAACAAGGTATATAAACAGTAACTACTTCCAAAGCAATGGGTGGATCTGATACTATTAAAACATAGCACCACTTTCTAACAATATGAATAATTAAATAAGCTGTCAAACAAAGTAATGGATCCTACATTGCCTGATGTCTCCAAATAAAGTCAAGATGTATTTCTGGAAGCTCAGCTTAGTCCAGCACAGGTTACAAGTACCTTTACAGCATTGACAATGTCATGTCCTGTACTTTGCAGGAGGTCAAGCTAGATGGTCAAAATCATCTTTCACAGATTTGAAATCTCTTTTTTTCTGAGTCTGAGAAAGGGATTTACCAATTTTTTAACTCTTTTCAATATTTAAATCCAGTTAGCTTCTATCAGAAGAATGTAAAGGCATTCTGAGGAAAAATGAGAGGGAAGGCAAATTAAAGAGCTTTTATCAGGGCATTCTTGCTTTTCTGCTGTGTGAATGCTTCTAGCAGGAAGCTCAGCAGTTATTCAAAGACACACAGAACAGACTGTATATTCTGTCTGCTGCCTTCTATGAGCAATGTAATTTTAAAAGAGTGAAAATAAAGGAATATTTTAAAAATGCATTCTCTCCCTATTATGCATTTCTGCCCAAAGCTTGTACTGACTTGCTGGGATACCTGCTGAATGTTACAGGAGAGCTGCGTGCATCACAGAGAGCCCTATTCACATCAATAGCAACCCTCCCATCGCGTTTAGTAGGACAGGAGCTTGCCTACGCATCCCTCAGCAGAGCTGATTTTCACCTTCTCTCCTTGCCCCTGGCCCCATGAAGAAGAGAGAGAAAAGCAAATAAGGACTCATTAAAAAAAAAAAAAAAAAAAAAAAAAAAAAAAAAGCTTTAACATCTAATATTTCAAAAAACATCAGCAGGTAAAATTAGAATGTATGCCTTGTTCGGGGATGGAAAATTGTTGCTCCAGAGATTAAAGTGAAAAAGACACAACTTCTTTAAAGGCACATCCATGAAATTCCTATGTCTCTCAAGCACAGTGACACTATTACACAAATCAGTAAATGCTTGGAAAACAACAATGCCACTGGTAAGGATAAAATTTAATTTGTAGGTGATCAAAAGTTACATATACTTAATTCTACAGTTATGTCTCTAAGGCAATGGACATGCCAAAAAAATCTCACAAGGGCTAAATTCTTAATGAATCAAACTGAATCACTCTAGGAATTAATTTGGCTGAAATAACACTATCCACACTGGGATTTTCAAAAAGACCTGTCAAAAATTACAATGCTGAGATCTTACTTAAGAACACTAAAAAAAGACCGAAAATTCAAAAACATGTGTTGATTCCAAGCCAGGATTTCAGCATTTAATTAAAAATGCTAGTCATTTAAAGAGATTGGCTACTACATGACAGATATTTAAAGTTATACAACTTAAAGAACTAGAACTTTAAAGGAAGAAAATGTCAGCAGTAAAATTTTGCCCTACCACCTTGCTAGGAAGAATATATCTTATGCATTGTATAACATTTTTTTAAGTTTATATTCAGTTCATCTTCAATAATTGCTTGCAATTAAGATTTCTGGCCTTTAGGGGCTCTTACAATACCTACTGAAAAAGAAACAAGTTGTCCCTTTCTACTTTACAGTAAGGATGGAGGAGAAGATGTCAGTACCAAGCAGCAGAAAAAGTGAAAGAGCTGAAAGTTGATGGAGGTATTTTTCAGCTGTTTCTTCAACATTCAGCAGGTTCTGCACACTTGCCTGAGACTCCTTTCAGCAAGTTTTAAATAATTTCATCCAGTAATCACAGAATCAATGAGGCTGGAAAAGACATTTGAGATAGAGTCCAACCTATGACCAATCACCTTGTCAATTAGACCACGGCACTGGGTGCCACATCCAGTTTTTCCTTAAACATCTCCAGGGACAGTGACTCCACCTCCTCCCTGGGTAGCCCATTCCAATGGCCAATCACCTTTTCTGTGAAGGAGTTCTTCTGCCCAGCTTGTTCTCAGATGTTTCCCAGACGCCAACATTTATCCACACTGGCATCCTCATACTCTCTGTATATCCTTCTCTCTGCTCGGAAGTCTCCATGTTCCTCACTGGCCACCTTCTGTGCTGTTCCACGGTTACTCCTCACCTCCACTGGCTGAAATGGCCAGAATTTCCAACTTAGAATATGTGTGAGTGTGAATATATGTGCTTATTTGGTAAACAGCACAGTTCAGTCCAGGCAAAGCAGGAAACTTGGCATGTCTCTGCGAGCAGACCCCATGCTATGCTCTGCTGACTATACAATTGGGCATATGGCTGCTCCTGAGATTAAAAGAAGGACTCCTGCTCCTTGCAGGACTTCACGACTGTGACTTAAATCTGGCAGCCTGCTACATCTCACTCTTTGCTTGCTTACCTGTTTTTATCTGATTTTTCCTTTTAGTCATTGTTTCAAAAATAGACTTCTGAACAGTTCTACCCAAAACAGTTCCAGCACAAATATTTATTTCCTTTGGATACAACAAAGCGGACAACCCAAGAGTGAGATTTGAGTGGTGCATATCAGGAGCTTCCTTCCTATCTGTCAGGTCACCAAGGGTGCCAAAATGAGTTTCCTGCTTTTGCCAAGGCTCTTTTCCCATCCAAATAGAGAACAAGCCTAAAATTTCTCAACATCTGTGGACAGGTGCATTCAGCATGACATGTTCAAGCCATCAGTGAAAGCCATGTGCTCTTTAATTAGCTCTCCTAACTAAGCTGCTGCATCAAAAGTATCATTTATAGAATTTGAATACCAGAGCACACCATACAGAACCATCCCACCTACAAACTTAAAATAGCAGAGATCTCTTGAGGGACACTCTGCCAGTTTACACCAACTAAAAATGTGTCCTGCAGCTTTAACTCTGAACACTTGAATAATATCTTTGAACAGCAATGAGTTATCAGCAACGCTGGAGGTGGAAGCAGGATGCCACAAGACGCCAGTGGATTTTATGAGTAACAGGACAGTCTGGCTGATCCATATAGGTGACACTGTGCCTTCTGCCTCCTAACCCTGGACAGCCAAGAAAGTTGTATCTATTGTGCTGTATTCACATGCTCACTGGAAGATCAGAGACTCCTGTGTGCATCCTTAATATCAGTCTTCCTGATGCAATAGTAGTAGCAGTGTTACCAAAAGAGATTATCACTGTTCCGCTCAGCTGGTGATTGTCATGCAAAAGGAAAGAGATGAGTGACTGCTCACTGCAGCTTGAGCTTCCATGCTTTACTATTCAGCTGAGAATTTCTTAGGCAGGCAGCATTTAACTCTGTCCCTCTGGAAACCAAAAACACAAGAGTAATTCAGTCATGGAGTACACAGGTTTTGTTTAACACCAACAGCAAAGCAGAGACAGTCAAGCACCCTCAAGTCTCCACAGCAACAGACCATACTCAGAGTATGAGATTTACAAATTATTTTTTAGATGAATTATATTTTTGTCAGTACAATTTAAAAGCACACATTTGCATATGCATTGTGTGCTGGTCAATGAGCTAACACAATTACATGACCAAATGGCTTCAAGAGAAGGATAAAGCTATTCTGTGTGAGTATCTAAACCTCCCCTACCAGTGACAGGATTTCCAAAGTATCCTTGATGAATTAGACAGATACGGGAACCTTTCTACTTTAAACTCCTACGGAAGTTTATAAACGGAAAAAAAAAATAAATAAATAAATAAATAAATAAGGGAAAAGAAAAAAGCAGTGAAAATTTTCTGCATGTGTTCATCCCCTCCTTGCTAAAGCCACCAGGCACAGGGCTCATTTATACTAATAGCTGTTAGAACCTGTCTTGCCCCAAAGAGCCCATGATCTGTAGCACATAAAGCAGAAATCAAGTCTTCTCATATGGGATTTTCTCTGAACAACTGTTGATTTTGCTGAGAGAAATAATTTCCATCAAAAGTGTGCTAAAAATCAATCTGCAGATACATGTTAATGAGAGAATGTTGAGACAATCAAACCAACGTTATGCCTCATTGGCTTAGGCCAGGAGTGAGCAACATGTGGCTCTTGAGCCATATGCACCTCTTGAGCTGTTCAAGTGAGGTTTCCATGCCAGGGCTAAATCACGTCGCGGGAAGAGGAGCAATGGGCCGTGCTGGCATGGGGACCGTGGGGGTAATCAGCCTGCTAGCAGCAAGTACTGAGCCAGAAGGGGCTAATGAAGCTGATATCTCTGGGTGACCTTGAAAGACTATATGCAGAGCCCCACCAATTCCCAAAATAGGATCCATGATGAGCCATTGTCATCTCCCGTCTGTGAATTGCTCTTCAATCATCTCTCCCATTGATTCACCATGTGTCCTATGGTTTACAGCCACATGAAAGCACACAGGATTAGCCACCCCTCTGCTACCCTGCAACTAGTATTTGATATTTTAAGTGGAGAAGAGGTTTTAAAAATCCATCTGAAAACAAAGATAGATAATTATGTAAAATGCAAAAGCAAGAAAATCCTCTTTTGCTTCCCACTGCCAGAGTTTTAGAGTATGATGTTTGATTATCTTATATAATTGTTAACTGGAATGGAGTTATGATTGCTTGCTAAATGCTTTTAATTTTAATTTCAAAAAGAATTTAAATTTTTATGCCATCTGAAACTGTATTTTAAATTTATCGCGGATGTTCCTTAGATCAAAAGATTCCTAGCAGTGAGAGGGGAAGAATGATACACAGGGATTTAGGCAAATTATGACATTTATCATTACAAGGGCTATTACTGAAGAATGGTATTCACCCATGAGTTATTTTCTTTTCTTTCATTAAAACAAACCTCATCAGAGAAAGAGTGCAGTGTGTACATAGACCTAGCTGATGGTGAATTCTCAGAAAACGGGTGAAAGGCAAATGTAATGTACAAAAGTTTTCGTAACTCTTCATTTCAATGCAAAACACAGTCAAACTTCAGGAACTAAAACCAGATGAAAACTATCTCAGTGCTGCAACTCTTAAGAAAATGTCTATTCTTTGTAATCAGGCTTTTTTTTCATTTTTTGCTTCTAATTTAAAGATGAAAAGTGTATTTTCCAATAATATTTTTTAGAATATATTTTAACAGTGTTGGAATGCAATATTTTGGCTTTCAGCTTTTAAACAGAATTATTTTTCTGTTCTTGATATGTATTTTATGGGTTTTTCATCCAGAGGGTGGTTGAGCATAGGAACAGGTTCCCAAGGAAGTTGTCGCAGCACCAAGCTGGCCTGAGTTCAGAAAGAGTTTGGGCAATGGTCTCAGGCACATGGTGGGATTCTTGGGGTGCCCTGGGCAGGGTCAAGAGTTGGACTCCATGATCTTGATGGGTCTCTTCCAACTCAGCATATTCTATGCTTCTATGCTTCTATAATTTATTTTGAAATAATGCAGAAACTTCTGCAAAAACAGGAGGAAAACACAGTCTCCTTGATGGGGAAAGAATGGCTTGACTGACCTGAAAAATTGTTTCTTTCCCCAAAATGTCACTTCATGAAGGACTTTGTGACTGTTGGCTTCAAAGTCTTTTTCTCAAAGAAAGGAATTTTCCAATAGTACAGAAATTCCACATTTCCAGGATCTCTGGAATATGGTCAATAAGTATGATTCCCTGCTACTCCTGTTAGAAGCACTAACCTTTAAACACCTCCTTTAATCCCCGGATCTCATACAGTCTCTACCTGATTACATACAGACGCGGTTGCCCTGACGTCTCTTCAATTTGACCCATACAATGTCCTGTCTTGGGACAGCCTGGAGTAATGGACAAAGATTTCAGGACTTCCAAACTGCTTGACATTTTAATCCATGCAATAATTTTAAAGCCCCAGTCATCACCAAGAAAGTAACTGAGCAGAATCTATCTTTAGAATTGATCTGTTAAAATCTGCAATATTTTCCCTATGATAATGAAATTCAAAAGAACTAAAATCCAAATGCAAGCATCAAAAAAAACCCTGCACAACATCGGGGACATATTTTCCAGAAAGTGTGCCTGTAATTTGTCTTTCGCGCAGTAGGGAGTTGCCATTGCCATGCTGTGGTCTCAGGTGTCCATGTGATTCTGTGCAGGCAGCTACTTTTTGTGCTGTTGATCAAAATGCTTCCACTGTGATGGCCTTTATTTTATCTTCTTGGAGGAAATTTTCACAGGCAGGATTTAGTGAGGCCCTGATCCTCTGATATAGGAGTGTACAGTCGAGCTGTTGAGGCCAGACAGACCCCCTACGAATTTCCTGCTCTTGCATAAAGTTGAGTTACACGTAGTGTAGCCTTTCATGAGATGACATACTCATCTCTGTCCAGATGCTCTCAGCTATCAAATCAAAGCTGTTATTGGTTCTTCCATGTTTGAATTGGAAGAATAACTCTGAAAATATTATCATGAAGTGCAAAAGGCACCAAGAATAGGGTATCAACATGTTTTTTCTAAAAAACCCTCACATGCCTAAAAAACATGGCTTGAAACCCTGCTGGACCCA
The DNA here is from genome assembly GCA_013397815.1 of Aleadryas rufinucha. NCBI lineage: Eukaryota > Metazoa > Chordata > Aves > Passeriformes > Aleadryas > Aleadryas rufinucha. The sequence goes on from VZTH01018226.1 coordinate 130,514, forward strand.
ACAAAGATTAAAATTTGCCAGAATTTCACCCAGGGAAAAATAATATGCACTTACACTGCAAGAAGTACCAGGACTGTTGTTTCTGATGCCCTTCATACAGCACTGTAATTTGTAAGTGAAGCAGCCTAAAATTTGGGAAGCCATTGGAAATTTCTAGCTATATTATTACTCTAGAAATGTAATATACTGTATGATATGTTAGTATCACTCGACAGCCTGGCTAGACCAGCCTGGCTCAGGTCTCATTGATTTTAATAACACTGTGCCATTTTACATTAGCTGAGCAACTGAGCCAGAGGCTGTGATTTTTCTTTCTTCTTAAAAACAACAGAAACTGGTTATATCCTAGTTCTTCACACAGAAAAGCTAAGCTGAGGGCTGTTAAGCATATTTGCTACAGAACAACAACCAAAGACTATGCGAGAAAAAAAAACCATGACTGTTCCTGACACATTTAGTAATGACATATTTTATCATAACAGACATGGTATCCTCTAAACATTGAAAGGCTATGATAATATTTATATGATGCTCAAGGTGCAGTAAGGGGCAATAAAACCATGATTAGAATGCAACAAAAAACGTAATTAAAAAGCACTCTTTATAAAATTCAAACAAATAAAATCAGTCACCGAAAGAGAAAGGAGAAAAAAAGGATCAGCTAAGGTTGGAACAGGAGATAATTATGAAGTGTCTCAGAGATCAGTATGTTCAAGGGAAAGAAAAAGCAAAGCAACCCATCTTGATGCTGAAGAGGTAGAAAGAAAATCTCTCCTTGTGCTCTCCTGACTAAAGTGGGTGGAGATGGAGCTTAACAGGATAATTAAAAGCAATGCTGCCAAGGACACAGATGTGAAGGCTTTAAAAGGAGAATGCAGCCAGACTGCCAGAGCCCTCAGCGAGCACCCACCATCCCCAGCAGTGGCTCTCCCCTTTCTGTCTATACAAACCCTGCTGTGCTGTAAGGAAAGGTCAGAGCTCATTTTCCTCAGCAGCAGTGGACATGCCCAGTGCTTGTACACAGCTGTGTTTGCCCTGCAGTGCAGGCATGAGATTACTGAGGTGCCTCTCTGAGTCTTCCAGGTGGTCTCTCAGTACCACAGCCAAGCCTCAGGTTTCCCTTCCATCCATGGGGCTGAGATCCTCCCCTTCTAAAATTCGACTCCTGCAAAGTCCTTCTTTTCTCTTGCTGCAAACAGCTTTGTCCCACAGCAAAGAGTTGTTAAGGTTAAGATCCTTCTCCCAGCCCTTCAGATTTATCCATGCACTACTCACTGCCTTCTTCTTCATCACTGTTTTTTGTTTCCCTCCTTCAATATTTCATCCAATAACAGCTAATTAGTTGCATTTTCAAAGCCAACTTGTCCATCATCTTTAATTGACAAAATATCTATTTTGATCAGTTCATAAAACCGGTCTCCATCATCCACTGGGGCTGGATTTTAAGCATGATTTCTATTCTTTCCATGCACAGGAGGTATTCCCTATGAACAGAGCTGTTTCATTACCGTCCTTTAAATCTACACTTATAACTCTCCTTTACCCTGGTCTCTATGAAAACAGTTGCAAGAATTAAGCTTTTGATATACCAAGACTGTATGATGCTAAACAGTATTTTTTATTATACTTTTCTGCTCACTCATCCTTCCCACTTCTCATCTGATACATGGCCTGTAAGCTTTGAGACAAGGACTTAATTTTGTTCTTTGTTTTTACAGCTCATAGCGCAATAACTGCTAGGTTTTTGTCTGGTCCAAGTCTAGATCTTCTAGGTATTGTTGTAGCTGAAATCATAATAAGAGCAGCAGAACAATATGAAGGAAATCTACCTGGAGGTCAAAATTTAGCCAAAATGTGTACCACTGCATCTTCTGCCCTGTGCTCAAAGAACTGTTTGAAAAAGCCACAGTTTCTGGAAAGTAATTGCAAAACTACCAGGAAACTCACTGTCAGAAAATTGTAGCCATTGGGGAAGTCTGTCCTTTAAGCCTATGACTAGGAAACACCAACTGTGAAGTAGGGAAAAAAAGCAAAAAAACTCAGTAGTGGGATCAGTTGGAGACAGAAAGAAGATTTCTTGCATTAGTCTTATAAACAAATCTCAAAACAAATCACCTGTGATTTGAAGCTTGGGGATGCTTCCCATACCATCTACCCCATCAAACAGTCTATAAAATCCTTCAGTATCTGAGTATCAAAAAGTAATGGATCCTGAAACATGTTAAATCTTCTAAAAACAATCCACTGGGCTACAAAACCATGCTAAAAAAATCACCTGGCTTACTGACTCAGTATTACTGAAACGTCACATTTTTCTCCATCAGAAAAAAATATCATAGTTTGTTTTGAAATTTACAGTGAGATGTCCTAGCCAGTGAGTAGGCAGAGTTTTTCTATACATTCATGCTAAAATATTGCTGGCCTTTGATTACATGCATATGTTTTGATTATTACATGCTTATGTTTTGTGTGTATAAGTTTACATACATATTTATATTTTGTGTATGGCTGTGGGTATGGCTTTAAGCATGAGTGTTTCAGGGTCAGGGCATCAGCATCTTATTATTTATTCTTTTAGACACTGTGAAGATCAGGTCATGCCTGTAAAACACCTCCAGTAGTTTCCTCTCTGTGAAGTCAGTAAAAAGATAAACCAGTCTACCTTTAATTTGTATTTGAGCTATTTCATACAACTCTCTCATTCATAACATCCCTGTTTATCCTCAGTTCACAGTGCAGAGTGTGAAGCTGGATCCATAGATTAAACACGCTATCCATCAGCTGCCTGTAGTTGCGGATAATTATTTCAACTGCCATTTAAAAAAAAAATAAATCAGAATGGTGCCAAATTGAAAAATCTGTTCCTCACTTCTCCTGGTGCATGAGGTCCCTTGTTGGGTTATTGAAATTGCTAGGCTGTTCTCGTAGCCAAGGAAAAGAGGGAAGACAGATGGAGCCATGCATTTTTGTAAAAACTCTTAAGAACTGTCCTCGTGACAACCCCTTCTCTGTCTCCAAGGCAGTGGGTAAATCTTGTTATGTGTCCTGCTCTGTACTAAAGATATTCCAAGCAGTGCCTGACAATTCTGGCATGTTTTCTGTGGGGATTTACTTGTACTGCATAGTTAAGGAAAGATATTTTTCATATGATCAGCTCAATACCCCTCCTCAAATTAAAGCAAAAACAAAAATCCAGATATTTATATACATATATACATATATGTTATATATATACAAATTCTTTTTTCCTGATGGAAGATTAAATGAAGTATTTATTTGAGAAAGTATGCTCACATTTTAATTGTTGTGGTAACATACTGAAATTGTGCATGGGCTAAAAATCCCAAGGCAATGCAGATCACTTTCTAATATGTCCCCGGTGTTAGAAATGCAATGCATTTAATTTCACACAGAACCAAATCCCATTCAGGAGACCTATGCAAGAAGCAAGGCTGTTTCAACACTGCATTTTAAATCATTCAAGTATTTTCTTTTGATTTGCCTCTGCTCAAAAGAAAAAAGGTGCCCACTGTAAACTCATTTCAGTACTACCCTTCCTATTTTCAAGTTCATTTAGTTTACTTTAAATTTCTGATTTCTTATTAACCTATTCTCTTTCTGCTCCCTAGAAAATCTTAATTTNCTCAAATTAAAGCAAAAACAAAAATCCAGATATTTATATACATATATACATATATGTTATATATATACAAATTCTTTTTTCCTGATGGAAGATTAAATGAAGTATTTATTTGAGAAAGTATGCTCACATTTTAATTGTTGTGGTAACATACTGAAATTGTGCATGGGCTAAAAATCCCAAGGCAATGCAGATCACTTTCTAATATGTCCCCGGTGTTAGAAATGCAATGCATTTAATTTCACACAGAACCAAATCCCATTCAGGAGACCTATGCAAGAAGCAAGGCTGTTTCAACACTGCATTTTAAATCATTCAAGTATTTTCTTTTGATTTGCCTCTGCTCAAAAGAAAAAAGGTGCCCACTGTAAACTCATTTCAGTACTACCCTTCCTATTTTCAAGTTCATTTAGTTTACTTTAAATTTCTGATTTCTTATTAACCTATTCTCTTTCTGCTCCCTAGAAAATCTTAATTTCCTCTGTATATGACAGTGATACTTCTAAATATTTTGTGCGTACAGATAAGTACATGAGCAGGAGACTGGAAAAACAGCCTTATACATGCACTGTCTCCATATCTAGAAAGATAGCTCTCTCTTTCTTTCTCTTTCTGTCTCAGTCTCTCTCCCTCAGAGCACTTTCAAGTCAATGCAAATGATATATTACTATATTTTCAATTTCTATAACACCTCCATCAAATGCCTTACAAATATCAGTGAATTCATAACACCAATGAGAAGTTGAGAAATATAAATAACCTACTGAAAGATGGTAAAGGTTGTTCAAGATGGCCTTATTTTTAGAGGTATTGAACATGCACAGCTGTCTTTAACTCCAAGAAGAAAATGGAAGATGTTCATCACTTTGGCAAAGAGGATTCAAATCCTTGGCCCCTTCTGTCTGAGATTTAAGTATCTAATTTTCTCCAGCTCAAGTACAATATGGACTTGAGGTAGAAATCCTGAAAAAGTTATTTGCCTACGTTATATAGAAGATTGGATGAGATGATCATAAAAGTGATCCAAACTTAATGTCTGTGAACTTTGAAGATAGTGGCTTAGGTAATATTTCTGCAGTAAATCTTCAGTAGGATCAGGAATAGAGCCCAGATCCTCTGACTGACATTATTTTTGATGCTTTTATCACAAATCTGTGCTTGTTCTTTTCAAGTATGTTAAAAAGTCTAGAATTAATAAAGCAGGAAGTTGATAAAACAAGCAGATGCATTACTTTGTCAACATTATCCACATTAAGGTTTACAAAGTATATGTAGTAGAAGATGACACCATTCAATAACATCTTGCCTTTAAAACAGACTATTTCTAGCAAAGAGTCCTTTAGGTTTTTTACCAGTTTATTGTGCTATATCACAGCACAATGTCCTGTTTATAGGAGAGGAAGGACAGAGCTGATTATACAACTGCATTAGAACATATTGTCCCTGGCAATCAAATCTGCTGAATAAGTTATAAATGTGATTTTCTCTTCTTTTGCCTGTTATTTGACAGAGAACTGAAAGAAAAGAAAAAAGAAAAACAACCCACCTTACTTTTTATGGTTTTGTCTCAGAGTATTTAAATAAAAAAGCTTATTTTTCAAGCTGTTATTGTTTTTTAAATGTACAATTTATCATCTAAATATACACCGTTACTTAATAAAATAAAACTTTAAAAAATCAATTCTAAAGCCATTAAAGGAAGAACACATTAATGTGAAATAATTTAAAGATTTGTTTGTTATCCATGCATGACAAAGCACAAAAAATTGAGTATCAATTGTGGGAAAAACAACTGTGCTCCTCCTTTCATCTCCAAATCTCTGTGGCCACTTGGTTAGGAATGGTTTATGATTCCTCCTCTGCTTTGATTTATAAGCAAGTCATTGTTCAATTTAATTGTGTCCAATATATCACCAGAACATATTGCATCCTGGCATTTTACCATTTATAGCTTCACGGAAAAATTGATACTAATAAAAAGTCTCTGTTTCCTCGCCTCTCTTCCACCCCATAAAGATATCTAAGAAATCAGATCATTCGATGTACATCAGTGAACCAATAAGGGCAATAAATCAACGTAATTGATTAAAAGTTACAGTATGTTGGACTATACATATGTTTATCCAAGTGAGCTTTTATCAGTTTAGGTCTGCACATAAAAATATATTTGTAGATTTCCCAAAAAGCAGAAGTCCAACAACTAGTTTTAAAGGTCATTAAAAATCAGAAGTTAGAAGGTTTCAGTACAATTTATGACCCAGCTGGCAAAAAAATGTGGCACACTGCCATAGTGTAGTCTAGACAATCCCCTGAGGACTATGTTGTGGCAAGAAACATCCTGTAACACCATGGGAAGAAATAGAGAACAAAGGAAATTGGACTTTCTCAACCAGTGAGACAGTATGAGCTAAGCTTAATTTCTGTGTGTTGCTACTCTGATCCAAGTTTTATCAGTAGATGATACCTTCTCCCAGGTAACAAGTGACAGAACAAGAGGAAATGGCCTCAAGTTGCACTGGTGGAGGTTTAGATTAGTTATTAGGAAAAATTTCTTCACTGAAAGAGTGTTCAGGCATTGGAACAGGCTGCCCAGGAAAGTAGTGGAATCACCATCCCTGGAAGTGTTCAAAAAATGTCTAGATGGGGCACCCAGGGTCATGGTTTAGTGGCGAAGATGGCAGTGTTAAGTTAACAGTTGGACTTGATGATCTCAAAGGTCTTTTCCAGCCTTAACAATTCTGTGATCTGCACAAATATAAACTATTCTCTTGATAGTGTTTTTGCCCAGTTGTGGACTGTCACCTTCTCTGAGAAGCAGGAGGTGTTGGCACTGTGGCGCTATGGATTTGTGCATCCTCTCTCATTTGTTGTTGTAGGAGAGGCTTCCAGAGGGGCATGATTACTGCTGCTCCAAAAATGAAGATAACAGAAAGGGGTAAGATGTGAGGCTGGCATCCCACCAAGGCTGTGGCAATCCTCCTGCTCCCTCTCTTCCCACCCACTTGGACATCAGACCAACTGTGAGAAATATCATCCCTCTCTCAGCTCACATGCTCAAGGCAGAAGCCTGTTTTGGGATATGCATTGACCAGGTGTTTGTTTGGCTTCCACTGTTTGTAGAGCAGTCCCAGAAA